>PISX010012274.1:0-36211 GCA_004024625.1 Mellivora capensis | reverse complement strand
AATATAAGTACTCATATACCCCTCCATCTTTTGGAAGGGCATCCTGTTTAGCTGAGCAAGCATTTTCAGGATGGAGCCATATGCTTGGGTAGAAAGGGTGCCTCACCTAGCCTGCAAGGTCAGTCATGTCAATCTTGGAGACAATAGAAGGACGGAGGTTACAATCAGTTTGCTGTCATACTAAATTGAAATTATGATCCAAAACATCCAACTTTCCTTTTTGAAATGATTGATGTTCATATCCATCCAATGCATTAACCAATGTTACTATTTTTTGCAAGAAGAGTAGGTGAAAACTTCATGGATTGGTTAAAAAATAAATGCTGATCTATAAATAGAGTCAACTGGTCTTGGACAAAGAAGCAAAAGCAATACAATAGACCAAAGATAGCCCCTTCAACAGATGGTGCTGGAACAGCTGGGCATCCATTTGCAAAAAAAAGAAAAGAAAAAAAAGGCACTAGACACAAACCTTACACCCTTCACAAAAATAACTCAAATGGATTATGATTTAAATATATGACCTATATAATGACCTAAATATAAAACATAAAAACCATAAACCTCCTAGAAGATAACATAGGAGAAAACCTATATGATCTTGGGTATGGTGATACCTTTTTTGATACAACACCAAAGACAGAATCCAGGAAAGAAATAACTGATAAGCTAGAGTTTATTAAAATTTTCTGCTGTGCAAAAGATAAAATCAAGAGAATTACAAGACAAACTATAGACTAGGAGAATATATTTGCAAAAGACACATCTGATAAAATAATGCTATCCAAAATATATAAAAAGAAACTCTTAAAACTCAAGAATAAGAAGACAGGGGCGCCTGGGTGGCTCAGTGGGTTAAAGCCTCTGCCTTCGGCTCAGATCATGATCCCAGGGTCCTGGGATTGAGCCCCACATTGGGCTCTCTGCTCAAAGGGGAGCCTGCTTCCCTTCCTCTCTACCTCTGCCTGCCTGTCTGCCTACTTGTGACCTCTGTCTGTCAAATAAATAAAATCTTTAAAAAAAAATAAGCAAACAACCTGATCAATAAATGAGTCAAAGAACTTTTTTTTTTTAAGATTTTTTTTATTTATTTGAGAGAGAAAGAGAACACAGGCAGGGGGAAGAGCAGAGAGAGAGAGAGAAAGAGAAGCAGACTCCTTGTTGAGTGGGGAGTCTGACAAGGGGCTCAATCTCAGGACTCTGAGATCATGACCTGAGCTTAAGTCAGGTGCTTAAGCAACTAAGCCACCCGCTCACCCCAGCCAAAGATCTTAACAGACACCTCCACAATGAAGACATACAGTTGGCAAAGAAACATAGGAGAACTGTTCCATGTCTTATGTCATCAGGGACATACAAATTAAAACAACAATAAGGTACTGTTACACACCTATTAGAATGGCCAAAGTCCAGAACATGGGCAACTCCCCAAGCTGGCAAGGATAGGGAGAAACCGGAACTCTTATTCATTATTGGTAGGAAGGAGTTGAAACTTAGGTCTACACAAAAACCTGCACATAAATCTTTATAGCAGCTTTATTCATGATTGCCAAAACTTGGAAACAAACAAATGCCCTTTAGTAGATAAATGGATAAACAGGAGTACATCCAGACAATGGAATATTACTCAGCACTAAAGGGAAAAGAGCTATCCTGCCATGAAAAGACAGAGAAACCTTAAATGCATATTGCTAAGTGAAATAAGACAATCTGAAAAGGCTATATATTATCTGATTTCACCTATATGACATTTTGAAAAAAAAAAAAAAACTATGGCGACAAGGAGACAATAAAAAATTAGTGATTACCAGAGGTGGAGGGGATTGGGAGAAGAGATGAATAGGCAAAACAGGATTTTCAGGGCAGCAAAAAATACTCTTTATGATACTATAATAATGGATACATGACATTACACATTTGTCCGCAAGCTTATCATATACAACACCAAGAATGAATTTTAAGGTGAACTATGAACATTGGGGGATGATGATGTGTTAGTATAGGTTCACCCTTGGTAAAAAGGAAAAAAAGAAAAGAACCACTCTGGTGAGCGATATTGATAACAGAGGAGGCCATCTATGCATGAGTGGGAGCAAGGGCATAACTATTAATCTTTGTACCTTTTTCTCAGTTGTATCACAAACCTAAAACTGCTCTTTAAAAAAAGTCTTAAAAAAATCAATTCTGACCAGCTGGTATTTCCTGAAGCTTATCTTCAGGATTGAATGATCAAATGGGAAAAATTACTTTTAAACCTTCGTCTTCGGTGAAAAAGAAGAAAACTGTGCTCTCACATTTCCTCATGGCACCTAGAAATGAATCATCTCTATCTTCTTCATCACCTTTTATTGCTTACAGCCAAGTAAAAGTATATCATGTGGAACAGTGAGGAGTGGGCAGGACAGATGCATAACCTCCTTGGTAAATATTATAAATCCAGGAAGAGCAGGTGGAAATTTAAATCGGTGTATTTCCTAGAAGGAAATGTATATCTCTGTGCTAATGAAGTAACCTCTGCAATCCTGCATTGATGAGGCCATTTCAAGGCAAGACTTCGCAGAGACAAGTCGTATGTAAATCCAAAACAGCTGGGCATAGGCTAACCCTCTCCAGAGCAGCATGGAAAGCATAAATTGACTTAGGACAGGCGTAATTGTAAAATATGGGAGGGCAGCAGCAAGGAGAGAAGGGATGCCTCTGTAAAAATAAAGCAAAGGTCAGCACTCAATTCAGAGAAAATGACTTCTTTCAAAATCAGCTCTCCGTTGAAGTCTCAGAATAGACTCCTTTGAAAGATAACTTACCCCAGGAAAAATAAGTAAAAGTAAATGTCATGAACATTGAATGAGGAGCATATTCTTTTAAAGTCAAATTAATGCTTTAACTTCTTTCTACCTTAGTCCTTTTAGGTTTTCCCTACATATTTTCCCAGTAGGATATAAACATTATAAGCACTAAGTTAATTAGGAAAGAATAGGCTCAGAACAAGAAAATAAATGCTGATTTCAAATATAACTTAAGGGCACTATGGAAACAGCAGGGTTTAACCTCTTGGAGACCAAGGTAAGGCAGTATGACATCTTTTGTTTTGCATCCAAAGGACCTACCCTAATAGCAATTAAGTGCTCTACACAGAGCTTATGAAGGCTTATCTCAAAATCAGCAAGTGGTTAATAGAAAGTGACCCCCTGCGTCTGGCATTCTATGAATGTGTTTGCAGGTATAAAGGGAAAAGCTCCCTTTTCATTAAACAGACATCCCAAAAGAGCCTGCTTATTGTCTAAAGCTGATGCCAACTCAGGGTCTTTCTTTTCAGATTGTGAAGTGCTAACATCCCTGTTAAAGTGTTTCAGGGACCTCTGATACTATACCTGATGTAAGCCCAAAGCAAGAATTTAAGGAAAAAGGTTTTTGAACGTTCATTAAGAAAAGTAGTAACCATGGGGACATATAAGTCACAAATATTTTTTAAACCAGAGTTTCTCAGCCAGAATGTCAAAGCCCACAGCTATGCCTCGCATGGGTGATGGGGTAGAGATGGTGATTCCAATAGCCTTGGGGTGCCCATGGTCTCCAGTCTCCTCTGACCCACAGCAGTCTTTGCTGGTTGCCACAGATGCCAGACAAACGCTATCATTTTATGTGTACACAGTGATATGGAGAGAAACCGAGTAAGGAAACAGATGAGTAACCCATGGTTCCTCTAAAGAGATAGAAGCAATACTAGCAGAGCCCATTTTTATATTTTTATGATACCCTTTATGGACTTGAGAACCCCTGGTCAGCACAATTTGATTTGTATGTTGCTGAGAGATTAGCATTCTCCCCATTCTCTGCAGCTGAGTCTTTGTCTTACAGCACAAATTCAAACTACTTATCAGCACATCTCCATAAAAAAATTGACATATATGTATGATCCACTAAGTTTTTACAGTAAATTTCTCTACTTTAATGGTTATATTCTAATCTGACCACTTTAGTCCATTAGGGTGAATATTCTTTTGTTTCCTTATTCAAAAATAGCCCTCTAAGGAACACATTTTTATTTCCTCATTGGTGTATCTATCCTAAAAAGACCAAGAAATAAGATAGATGATTTAAGCTGGATACTGAAATACTAAAATTGGCAACAAGAAACAGAGTTTCGGAAACAGAGTGGACAGTAGTTTTCCAAATAAGGGAACTATAGTCAGAAGGGCTAAGAGTAGACAAATCAAAACTAGATTTCAAGTGTCCTGACTCTTCCATTTTGTGTGTGTGTTTGTGTGTGTCTGTGTGTCTGTGTGTGTATTCTGCTTTCTTTGTGCTGGTTTCATTTTTTATTTTCTCCTTAAGTTACAGCCTCCAGTCTAAGACTAGGGTTCTTGCTTGGTCCAAATACATTTTGTGAAAAACAACAGAAATTGGGTGTGCCAGCCTGGCTCAGTTGGAAAAGCATGCGACTCTTGATCTCAGGGTTGTGTGTCTGAGCCTCACGTTGGGTGTAGAGATTACTAAGAAATATAACCTTTAAAAAATGATAGAAATCCTATCAAACCAGCTTGAAATCCAAAAAGGAAACATATTGCCACGTGTCATTGGGAATTTGAATTGCTCATGGAACTGGACCCAGGGCATCAAAGATTTCATTAAGAATTGTCCTTTTGTCTTCCCCATGTACTGTCACAGCACATGTGACTGTGACCAGCAGCAGCTCAAGGCCACATTCTACCAGCTACTCAGCCCAGCAGAAATTTTCCTTCTTGTCCAATAACAACAAACCTATTCTGGATTTTTACAGTGATTGATCTGTCAAAGCATTTCATGTACTGTTTTGTAATTATAGTATTTATTATTCTAATACTGAGAAATCAGGAAGAATTGTTAAAAATATGTTAATTTACTTTTATAAATTATTAGAGTAGTAGAAACACTACCTACTTTTTGTAGTCATTTAATATGTACCTGAGCATTGACTTTTATAAGTTATTAGAATAGTAAGAACACTACTACTTTAATTAATCATTTAATATGTACTCAGTGTACATATTATACTCAGTGTAATTTAAGACTTCCAGTTGGAAATACTTTTGCCATTGTTCAATGCTGAGTGCCAAATACATAAAATTATTTGAAATGCTGGTTATCAAAGCTTTGATTTATTAAGATTTTAAATTTAAAATGTTAATAATTAAGTTATATCATGACATCATAATCTCCCTCACCTGTCATTTACAACCCAATAATAATAAATTCTCCTAATTCTACTAAAAAAATATTTTTTTAATCTACCACTTAAATCCAATCTCATTTTTGTGTAGACTAGGGCCATAAACCTCTAATTGGTCTCTATCCTGTCCTTATCCCCACTACAACTGAGAGAGCTTATTGAAACCTAAGATCTTATCACTCTCTTTTTTTTTCTTTTTTTTTTCTTATCACTCTCTTATTTAAAACTCTTCCATCAACTTTGAAATAAAAGCAAAACTTTACTATGGCCTATTAGGCCCAGATTAGTCAGGTCTTTGTTGCTTTTCCATTGTCTTTATTGGCTTCTCCCAATTTTACACACTCTCTTCCAATTATTACACTCCAATTATTACACTCTCTCTGGCCTTCTTTCAGATTTCAAATACCCCAAACTTTGTCCCATTTTGGGGCCATCATATATGTTCTTCTCTCTACAGGGAAACTTTTTCATTGTATGTTCACATGGTAGGGCCCCTTTCCTTCAGGTTTTTTGTTTGTTTTTTAATTTAATTTAATTTAATTTAATTTAATTTAATTTAATTTAATTTTGTGTGTGTGTTCCAAAATTCATTGTTTATGCACTTCACCCAGTGCTCCATGCAATATGGGCCCTCCTTAATACCCACCACCAGTTTTAATGTCAGCATGTTACCCAACTCCAGTGGGCACCTTTCATAACTTTGGAATTGTGCAAACCACCAGTACACAATAATAATGCATATTCACTTCCTCAAAGTGGTCCTCCAGTCTCAAGGAGATACCTCAAATTGGTCTTTTCACCTCATAATTCTTCTCTCCCCCTACATTTTTTTCACCTCATAATTCCTATCACAGTTTGTAACTTTGAATGTATTTGCTTGTTTTGTAATGTTGGTCTTCCCCATCCAACTGTGCTCTGAGACTAGGAAAGTTATCTTTTTGATCACTGCTGTGTCCTTCATATTTGGCATAGAGGCTGCCATATGGCAACATTTAATATATATTTCTTTAATGAATGAGCAAATTCTTCCACTAGTAAAATTCTATAAATCAAATCACAGAAGTGCTAAAAGATAAACTGAAGCATATTACAAATTTTCTTTGTTTATTTAAACAAAAATTGATTCCAACTGGGCAACTCCACACAGGAAGTAGTTAGAAGTGCTCCAGTGACAGGAATGAGGAGAAAGACATACAGAAAATGCTGAAGAAAAGGAGGAAATCATTCAATTAGCTGTAGCTTAAGCATTTGCCTTCTTTGAAAAAGCCTATTGGCTATTTGTGATCTGTCCTTAGGTTTCGATTTCTTAACCTTGAGTCATTTACAGGACTAAGTTTGGGTTTCCTTACATAGGTATTAGAACCACCTCAGGATAATGGCCTCCTTGTTTAATACATTTAACAGAGGGAAGAACCAAAACATAACTAGGCTAGAGGACCCATAAATTTCCTTTGGGCACAGGTATTTTCAGCACCCAGGAAGACAGAAAAAGCAAAACAATTAGACTGAAAGAATGCCACAGTCTCACTCAGTGAAAATACAGAAACACGCTGAAAAGTGGAGACCTTGCTGGCTCATGCACTGAGGCACGTGGAGCGCACTGCAGTACTCGTCCCCCTAATAGGCATACCACGTGTATCCGTTAAACAAATAAGCCCATATGTGAGGCAAGTATTGCATCAGTACCCACATCCGACCCTTGCAGCAAAAGGGGGAAACAGTGACGTGGGATCTGTATCAAGCAGAGCATTTGCTAAGCGAGAGGAGCAGCCAGATTGCCATTCTTGCCTGCACTCACATCTGGCATAAGTACTCACAGTCAAAAGCCAAGCCAATTTGATCACAGAAATAGACTTTGGCCAAGAACTACTTAACTAAATGGAGCCTACTTCCCGTGGTCTTACAAACACAGGTGTTTACAAAGGACACATTTAAAGGACAGGGAAATTCACTAAAATTGCTTCATGAACACCAAGATAAACCTGAGTAATGATTCTCAATCCAAACTCCCTGCCTGCTTAAATAACTAACATCTACTTTGAAATTTATTGGAGTCCACAAATTTATAAAGAACTGGTTAGTTCCCCTGTTCTGAAGTGTATTGAAAGAAAAAAAAATTAGACTGAATTATCAAGTGAGATTTACTGTGCATTGCACTATTTATTCAACTAATATATTATCTCTATATTACCATATATATGATATATAGTATCAACTATATCAATATCAATATATTATCAACTAATTCTATTACCTCTCTCCTCCAAAAGGGTTTCAAACATGTAGATAAAAGAAGTACAGAATATTCCATTTTGGTGATGAAAATTAATCAGTGTATGCGGCTCCTGGGTGGCTCAGTCAGTTAAGCGTCTGGCTCAGGGCAAGATCCCAAGGTCCTGGCATGGAGCCTCACCCTTCCCACCCCACCCTATGTCCCCCCCCAACTTGCTCAGCAGGGAGCTTGCTTCTCCCTCTCCCTCTGCCCCTCCCCTGCCACTTGTGTTCTCTCTCTCAAATAAATATATACAATTTTTAAAAAAAGAAAATCAGTATATTAGGAGGGTAAAAGGTAAATGGTATTTAGAAAAGGAAAGAGAGAGAAATTATCTCAAACAACTGCAAATGGCATTCAAGGTTAATTGTGAAGTCCCCAACATTACTGAAACCAGTGTCTGCTGGTCTACTAGGCACCGAGCCACACCCCATTCATCCTATCAAGAGCAGAAACGTATTCATAGAGGCTACTCTACTTTCAACTAGAGGAATAGGTATTCTGAGCAGAGGTATTCTGAAATAATTGTTCTGGGGGTTTCACACTTATTACCTACTCTTAATATGGTCTCCTGATACTAGGCGGCATTTAGACATCTGTTCAAAACAAACAATTTTCTTTTTTTTTTTTTACAAACAATTTTCTTTACTTAAATGTCGAACCTTTGGGGAGAAGAGGAGAGTTATTCTACAATAGTGTCCTTCAGGGGTAGGTGAAGATTAAGTAAACCATGCCCAAATACAGACTAAAAGTCATATATATATATATATATAAAAGTCATATAAATGCATGGCGTCTTATGAAACCTCTGTTGTTCTACAATTCTTTTTCAAGATGAAGAATGCTAAAAATGCACTCAAACTGGACTGACATTATGTCTCCTCAGTGACATCTGCTCTTCCTAGACACTTAAATAATATATCTAATCTGCTAAATGTTTCTCAATTACATCATTCCAAAGAAGAGAGCTCCAAGTACCACTCCCCAAGTTAACCAGTTCTTTTTTTTTTTTTTAAGGTTTTATTTATTTATTTGACAGACAGAGATCACAAGTAGGCAGACAGAGAGAGAGGGGGAGGCAGGCTCCCTGCTGAGCAGAAAGCCCCATGCGGGGCTTGATGCCAAGATCCTGGGATCCTGATCTGAGCTGAGGAGCCGAAGACAGAGGCTTTAACCCACCGAGCCACCCAGGCGCCCCCTAGTTAACCAGTTCAGTAGGATTAATACTTTAATTTACTTCAATTTAGGAAAACGGTGAAGCGTAGACCTAGGTGCAGGAAAGTAATCAAAGATATTTGAACATCCTGGTCATTATTTTGCTATTTTTCTAACCTTCTGTAATTAAGTACTTTCTCCAGAACCTAATTCACAGTCATAGAGAAATATTCTAAGACAAGGCTACCTCAAACACTGTTGTTTGCCTTGACAGTATGTGGGAGTGGGGAATTAAAAAAATCAAAGTGTAAAATGGTTTCAGAGATAAGCTTCATTTCCCACATTCACCCTTCAGGATAATGATCTTCGCTCCAAAACAGATTGCCTTTACTCTGCTAGGCAGAACTCAGTAGATGAAGGCCTCAAAAATAAATATTTCAAATCTTGTCAGATATCAAACAAATACAAGTTGACTCTAAGAAATTAATTGGTTAGAGCAAAAAGCCTTGAGGAATGAGTAGGAGTCAGAGGAATTTGAATCTACTCTAATTTCCAGAACATTGTGGCCCCAGGCAACTTAACTAAACTTCTAAGATTCAGTTTCCCCGTCTGTGAAAGTGAAATAATTATATCTACTTCTTACGATTGCTTTAAGATTTAGATAAAATGATTTATTTAAATGCTTAGTACACAGCCAGGCACAAAGTAGAAGCTCAATAATTGTTCTATTCTTATTCCTTTGGACAGACTCTCATTAGGCTGACTTGTGCATATGCCTATCCCAGTCACTCAAATGAAAGGACCTGGAAAGTGAAAACCATCTCTTTGTGTCTCACAAGACAATGTTTGCTTAAAATAAATCATACATGCTTTTTAAATAAAGTCAAACATTTGCTACTTGATCTCGACTGATATAGACATACGACTAAAGTAATTTTACTTTATTCTCAGATCACAGTTGGCTAAAGATTAATTAATTAAAATAAATGAGGACTACTGCCTCTCATATCAACCTGCACAACCCTGGATGGTCCCCTTTGTATACACTTTGTTCTGCTTCCAATTCAAGGCCTCCCCTCCCAAACTCCTAGAGCAGCAGGTCCTGGGCTTGCCTTGAAGTTCCAGTTAATCTGCCTGGCTCTCCTTTCCCACCGCCTGCGGCTGCCCTCTGGGGGTGAGGGGGAGGCGTAGTCAAGTCTCCTATTTTGTTTCTGCTCATCGCTCCTCCTCCTTTTTTTTTTTTTCCTTCCCTCCTCATTCCTCATTTCAGTCCCACAACCAATTCTAATAGAAAGTTAGGCAAGTATATCCCTATTTCTTAAATAGAAGCCTCCATGCTGGCTATCAACCCTTCTGGATGGCTCAAGATACTTTCTTTCACTACCTCTACCTCCATTTTTTTTTCATAATTTATATTTTTATGATTTGCCTTTTTAGGAAATATCTATGGAGCTCCAAAGACTGAGTTGAAGAGAGGTCCCAGGGAACCTGGACAGGTGGAGTCCTGCCCCTGACTAGTCCTTAGGGACATGGGGCACCTCCCTGCACCAGGAGTGGTGAAGGGGTCCACAGAGCCGTCAGCACCCTGAATGTGCCCCACTATGTAAGTACATCTTGCTGTGTCCCCAGCCTCCTGCCCAACACTTGGAGGCAAGTCCCCACACCAGAGCCCACCCAAACACAAGTACCCTCTCCACAGCCCTCCCTTTGACGGCTTGTATGTGTGTTTTATTTTCAGCACATAATATTTACTTGGGTTCAAGAATTAAATTTATACTTCCCTCCTAAAAAACTACTGTTAGGAAGTAAATATCTTTCATTATAATTTTCAGAATATAAAAAGTCATAAAAAAGACAAAATAATAATAACACAGTGTTGCCTCAGGGGCTGCTAAACTGAACAAGCCCATTTGCCCTTCTTATTGTTGTTTTTTGTTTCGCTTTGTTTTGTTTTTATAGGAGGAACCTGCGTGGCCCATGAGGCCACGCCCATTCTTTTACTTTTTTTTAAGATTTTTTATTTATTTATTTGTCAGAGAGAGAGGGAGAGAGAGCGAGTGAGCACAGGCAGACAGAGTGGCAGGCAGAGGCAGAGGGAGAAGCAGGCTCCCTGCTGAGCAAGGAGCCCGATGTGGGACTCGATCCCAGGACGCTGGGTACATGACCTGAGCCGAAGGCAGCTGCTTAACCAACTGAGCCACCCAGGCGTCCCTTGTTGTTTTTTTTTTTTTAAGTGGGCTCCTTACCCAACATGGGGCTTGAACTCTGGACCCTGAGATTAAGAGTCACATGGTCTACCAAGTGAGCCAGCCAGGCACCCCTGTTCTTCTCTGAAATGATTCCAGACAAGTAAATGTTTTGTAGTTTAGGGATCGCTTTTTCTATAACTTCCCCTTCCTTTCTCTCACTGTCAGTGTAATAGAAATTACGTGTTTTCTTTTTTTAATCATTTTCTCTAGTTTCTTTTTATTGAACCTGATTTGCTGCTCACCTAACTGGCAGCAATAAAACTAAACTTTTATACCGACTCAAATTAGGTCTAAAAGAAGAGTAAATAGAGCTCAGCGTAAACTTTAATTCCTGGCACTGTGCTGCAGCTTTGAATTCTCAGTAAACCCTTTGGCTTGATGGATTATTTTCTATTTCCTGAGACCTGAGATTACTTTGTTAAATAACTGCTGGGTACGTGAAGAGTTTTTATATTAACATTCCTGTTGACAGGAAGTGGTGGGGCTGAATCAGCAGACTGATATGTCCTCTAAATCAGTATTAAATAATGTCTGTGTTGGTAGGGAAAGACTTGCGGGTAGCGGAGATGCCAATTGCCAAACGCCATGACAAAATCAAGCCTTTAATTCCTTCTGATTATTAAGTATTCCGCTGAGTGTGTGATAACAAAACAGGAGAGGATATTTTCTTCCCAGGGTTCTGCCAATTCTCAGCTTGGATTTAACACTTGGGCTGAGCGCATTTCCCCTTTCTGTTTCATCTGGATAAATTTTGCTTTTCTGATTTCCTGTCATATGAGGTTATGTTTACAAAGGGGTCATATCATCTTTGGGTAGAAGGTATTTCACAGGGTGCTTCGGGCTAATTAGCAAGGAAAGCTGCTTAGTGCAAGCTGCTATGGAAACGTCAGATACTACGTTACGTTAGACCGTGTCATTTTAATTGGCATGGAGGGGAAGTAGACCTAATCTCTAGGAACAATTTAAGCCAAAATCCTTTACTAATTTGACATGGCATTTTAAATTTGAAGTGGAAATTCGGTTTCTTGAAGGGGAAAAAATATTCTTTTTATAAAAAACATGGAAATGGGACACCTGAGAAGAAAAAAAAAAAAGATTTAAGTTGAGTTGATACGGTTTGTAGAAAAGATTATTGTGTATTTGCCTGCCTTAGCTTCTGCTCAACCTAATCCCTTCAGGGGCTATCAAATCTGTAAGCTCAAAGAGCTTCACTGTATGGGATTAGGAGAACCTAATCTTGAAGCCACAGAACAGAAAATCTACCAATAGTGTTCGCAATCCTTCAGTACTTTTCTAGTGGATACTCTGGTTAAGATTCTTTTATTTGCAAGCAAAAGAAACTGACTGGCTAATTCAAATGAAACACGACAGTGTGTTAAAAGGGTTGTCCTCAAAATCAAAGGAAGGGCAGGATTCATCAACCTTGGAGAAGACAGAAATCCAAGCAGATGCAGGAAAATCACAGGGATTGGTTGTTCTTGAACCTTCTCTCCAGGACACTCACATAGAACCTTCAGTCTTTACATATCTTGATTTATTTTCAAATGTCTGGGGAGGGAATATCCTCTGGGCCCAACTAGATCTAGCACCTCTAGCTTTGGATTAACAGCACAGCCAATGCCCAGAATAAGGGGAGGAATAACCAAAGACAGTACAGTCAGGACCAACTGGAGAATCACTGTGCACAGAGAAGCATTGGGCTCCCTTCTCCTCGGGGGGCCTGCTTCTCCCTCTCCCACTCCCTCTGCCGTGTTCCCTCTCTCGTTGTGTCTCTGTCAAATAAATAAGTAAAATAAATAATTAAATATAATAAATAAATATAATATATATTATATTATATATATTATATATTATATTATATATATTATATATAATAAATAAAATCTTTAAAAAAAAACATGCAGCACCTACAAAGGCTAGAAGAAAAGGACAACATGGCTCATTTGGGGGCTGTGAATAGTTTGGTATCATTGGAATTTCAGAATCTGAAGGAGAAGTTGCTGAAAATAAGTCTGAAGAGAAAGGCAACTCCCTGAAGTTTCTATTATGAAACATGGTGAATGGACTAAATGCTTTAGATAATGGAGAGTCTAAATGATTTATGATTTGGTGAGTTGACATAATCAAGTTTGGTTTTAGGAAAGCTACTTTGGCAGTAAGGTGAAGGAGAGTCTGAGTAAGAGAAGAATACCAGCTTGAAGACCACCACAGTAGAGCAGAAAAGGGAGGTCCAGGGAACAGTCTTCATTCTCAGGCAATAATCTAGAGAATGGAGTCACCAAAGGAGATGTGGAATTAATGAAGAGAATGTTCAGAAGGTCAAAGTGTTCAGAGGTCAAGTGCTGGGTCAGCAGTCAAGAGAAGATAGAAAAACCAGAGACTTGTATTTCTGTTAAAAACACAATTTAGCTATTAAAGTATGGATATTTAGAATATTTCACTTGTAGAATATTAAGAATAAGCATAGGCCTCATGATGGAACCCTGGAGACAATTAAGGGGGATAGATCAAGGAAAAGACAGAGCTGGAATTTAAGAGTAATAGGAAGAAGACCAGTAAGGAACAGAAATCAGAGAAAGTAAACAGAGGGAAAGGAGAGGAGTTTCAAGAAAGAGTCCTCATTGGTTAGGATCAGACTTAGCTGCAGGTTGCAGTGCTTTCTCACATAGGTGGAGTTAGGCAGCTGGTGCTAGTGCAGGAGCTTGGTTATCATCCAATTCTTTCTCTCTTATACTCAGTATCTTACTAGTCTAAGTTGGTTGTCCAAGATTCAGGCCAGTGTGAAGGAGGACATATTGAAGGGAGCACCACTCCCTTTTAAGATAGTTACTCTACACTTTGTACAACACTTCTACTTCCAATCCATTGGCAGAATTTAGCCACATGGCCACATCGATTTCAAAGGAGACTGGAAAAGGCACATCATATTTTGGGTAACCGTGAGTCCAGCTAAAAACGGTTCTCTATTTTATTTACTAAGGAAGACAGGGGAAATGGATCCAGGGAAGCAACTGGAAGTCTCTGCCATATAGGAATTGGTGAATAATGACATAAACTGAAGACAGTTCTTGTAAGATAAGTACTTAAATTGTTTACTGTTATTAGTCAGCGACAACCTTGGCAAAAGTAATTTCTTTTTTTTTTTTTTGGCAAAAGTAATTTCTTAACTCATGAAAATGTGAGTCAAATTACAGTAGATAGAAGCTTGACATTATGAAGGAAAATGAAGAGGAATATAGATTCCACTTTCAACAAGCTGCCTGTGAAAAGGAAGGTAAGAGGTTAAGACCACAGTTAGCTCAGCAGTGTTGAGAACGGAGTTCATTCTGTGCCGTCTGAAGGGCAGGAAGACAGTCATGAGAAAGAGGACAATGGAGCGATCTTCTTCTTCTAGAAACTGATTCCTCTTCCCACCTCCTCCTAGTTTTTATGGCTTTTTGAGATCTTATATTCTTATATGACCTATTTCTTGATCCAGGTTAATTGGTAGAGGGTAAATCTAATCAAAATTGATCCAAAGAATCCTATTTCATGAACCAGTTGAATCAATGAGGAATGGCTAAGTTACTCAAATGAACCAAAGTGTCTCTACTGTGGGATTTTTTAGGTTTCATACCAGAGGAAATATTGAGTCAATATCATTCCATTGATTGAAACTGTAAGCTGTAAAAATAAGTTTGCAGCCATGTTTTTTATCATGGGTTGAAAAGTAACCTGTAATGAGAAAGACAAACGAAGCCAAGGTTAAAAGGAATATAAAGGCACAAAAGTGACAGAAAAAAGAAAAGATCAGAGTCCTAGCAACATTTAGATCCTTGCTTCTGGTTGTTCCCGACATCCAGCAACATTCTTTCTCTTGAGATGTATGAGATCATTAGGATCCTTATAATAAAATTCCCCCTTTCTGCTTCAGTGAATGCTAGCTGAGCTTCTGTCATTTACCATCATCAGAAGTGTTCAATTAATACTGAGAGGAACATGCTTTTATGTTTAGGAAAGAGACCCAAGAGAAAGGTAAGATACAAAAGACAGAACTGAGAGTCATCCCAGACAGCCATCCTATTTCCGCATAGCTCCCTTTAAACTAAAAGTCCCAAATCCCTCCTGTCTTTGTGACCTCAATCCCTGGCCACACAGCTGTTTGGATCATGAAGAGGCACCTGACTTCCGTATATGTCTTAGATGAGCTTGTCTGATTGGATTCTTTTGTGGGGCCTGAAATTGAGACGTGTAGAGACTGAGCTCATAAAAAGTAGAAGCTAAGATAAGTTGAGCCCTCACTCCCTATCAACTAAGGTAACCTTGCAGAAGTTATTTAACCTCTTTAAATCTCAATTTTCCCATCCATAAAATGGAGTTAATAGTAGCATCATTCTCATAGAGTTGTCATTAGAATCACAAGAAAGATGTCTATGAAGTACTGAGCAGGGTCTGACCCATGGTAAACTTATAATGTTAATCAAACATTAAATACAATATGATAATCAAAATGATGAATAATAAAAATTATCTCTTAATTCTGATTCCCATCAATCCCAGATCCTTTCTTCATTTCTCAGTGAAATCTACATATCCTTATAATAATCTTTCTTTCTGTTTGATCTGAATAGATTGAGATTTTGTTCCTAACTAACACGGAATTAAGAATGCTTGGCTCTCCATCCCCAGGGTGAGTTTGGAAAAGTTACTCTCTGAATAGTCATTCAGCAGTATTGCCCTCTCTGTCCCTACTGAAGCACTTATGCCCTTGGCTTCTGTGACCCGACTCTCCTGGCTTTCCTCCTACTTCTCTGGCCATGGTATTCCCTTGCTGGTTCGGTCTCTTCTGCCTGCTCCTTAAATGCTGTAGTCCTCAAGGCTTAGTCCTATGTGTCCTCATTTTTCTTACTCTGTATTTTCTTCCTAGACAATGATGTAAGCTCATGGTGTCAATGATCACCTAATTGAACTCTTGACTCCCATAGGGTTATCTTTATCCCAGAACTCCTCTAATCTCCAAATCTACATATCTCACTGCCCACTCAACATTTTACTTGGAGATCTCAAAGGTGACTCACAACCTCCAAATTCAAAACTGATCTCATGATCTTTTCCCTCCAAAGCTGGTTTTCCCCCAGGGTTTTCTGTCTTGTTACCACTACCCATCCACCTATTCAGCTTTGCAAGCCAGAAAACTCTAAGTTATACTACAGACCACTCTCTTCCTTATGCCCTGGTCCATCACTAAGTCTTGTTGATTATCCCATCAAAATATTTCTTGAGTTTTTCTACTTCTTTTTCTCCTTGCCATCACCCTTGTCCAAGCCATCATTATCTTTCACAGGACCCTGCAACAGTAGTTATTTCATTACATGCTATCATATTTTTCTACTATCCTTTCTTCAGACTATAGCCAAAGCTATATGGCTTTCTGTTGTTCCTTAAGATAATAAACTCCTTATCACAGCCTATAAGGCTCTGGATGATCTGGCCCTTGTGTGAGAAAAGGAGTGTGTTGGGGTGGGCTCATACTGGCTGGCAATGGCATACAGATGGTTAAGTTCTCCAGAATTTTGCAAACCGATTTTTGAACAGTTGCTAGTTCAAAGTTGGATGCAGTAGGAGAAATAGGCAAATATTACAAAGCAGGGTTTTCTTTTTCCCCTGGGAGAATGAGTTTACCAGCGCACTGCTTTTCTCTCTCTTAAGCCTCAGACTCCCGTTAGAATTCTGTGCTTTCAGCATACTAGCTAACTTTAAGTTCCTCTAATATGTCCTACTTCCTCCTATATCAAATCTATTGGCCCTTTAAGTTCCTCTAATATATCATACTTCCTCCTAATATCAAATCTATTGGCCCTTCTTTCCCAGGACACTATAAATTCTAAAAGGTCAGTGACTCTACCTATTGGCCCAACATTATATTCTCAGTATATATACCAGTACCTGGCACAGGGTAGATGCTCAATAAACACCCTGTTCTCACAGGGACATTATAAATTTCAAAACAAGGTGGTACCTGTGATAATGATTTGAAAATGATAAAATAATATTTAAATATGATCCATAGTAAAAGATGTGTTGCTTCTTGAACAAATGTATTCCTATTTTTACTAGCTTTTCTATTTTCCATTTTAAGATAGTATCACAATTCATTTTCTATATGATGAATTTTTATTTCTATGAAACAGTCATAACTGAACCATGATATTAATGTTTATTTAACTTGAATTATATATGCCTTTTATTATCATAATAAAATTACATTAGATGAGGGTAATATTTAACAATGAATTCTTTGAAATTTCTTCTTTCCCATTTCAAAAGTCAACTTTCCAGAAACACATATTCTTCCCCTTTATACAGTGAGGTAGTTAAAACATAATGTGAACTATTTCCTCTCAAAAGAGATTGTTTAAATTATCAGAACTGTCTTGGAAAACATTTCCAGTAACTTCTAATGAAGTGAAAATTGCATCATCATCGTAATTATTAAGATTATATCCACCAGTAGAATTTTCCATTTATGTGGAAAAGAAATATGTTCATGAGTATTTCTCTATCAATGCTTTTAACTATTCATTCATTTTTCATGCTACTTTTTTCCTCACAGTGAATATTTTTCTTTTGTCCCTAAGGCATTAAATGCAAATCGGATTTATTTTAGCATGTGATTTATTTTAGCCACAGCAAGACTTTGTTACAAACATCATAGTTTTTTTAATATATATTTTATATTTTTATAATATATATATTTTCAAATATATGTTTATATTTATTTCTATATAAATATATTTTAACAATATATATTATTAAGTATATGTTATATCTATTATGTTATATATATTATATATCTCAATATATAATATATATTTTAAATAATTTTAAATATTTTAATAATATATTATATTTTATTAAATATATGTTATATCTATTTTAATATATATTATTTTATATATATTATTTCTTCCACCTAATTGCAACTTAATTTTGGGAAGAACAAGTTGCTCCATCATAGAACAATATGGGATAACATTGTAATATGTAAAGTAATATGGAGTAATTTGCTACTCTTTACCATAATCACTAGTTTTGTTGTTGTATTTAATGTTGGTACCAGGCGTGATTGAGTAGGTAAAATTCTAGATTAATATTAGGGATCTAGTCAATCTTCTGTGGTTCCAAATTCAAATTATCCCCATATTGGGCATAACAGAAATAAAGATTCTGTATGGAATAATCATCTCAAGCTCACATGGAACATTGAGCAAGATAGATCACATTCTGGGCCATCAGATGTATCTTAACAAATTTAGGAGAATAGAAATCATACAGTGTCTGTTCTCAGACCACAGTGGAATTAAACCAGAGTAATCAGATGTGATCAACTCTTAATGCATGTGTTGTTCTCTCCCTACTGGTTTTCTTATTCTTATATCTTGGATGTGATTCAGCAGTGCAGTGTTGCTTGTAAAATGGCACATTTGTGCATCCTGATTAAAGTTGCTATGTCTCTATCATCTGAAAAGTGTTCTTCCGTTCTTCAGTGAAACATTTGTTGAATGTTATGTTGTCTTTCCCTGTGAGTACACACTATTAGTTGTAATTAGTCTCTGCTTCCAAGTGTACATGAAGCGAAGAGACAGTTGCACAGGCCTTCAGTTGTATTTGATCATTGTGGACAACAAGCCAACAATTAAGACCAAAAACAACTTCATTCTTTTCCTTAATAAGAGAAATAGCTCGAAGTTTCTGCTTGGATTTCTTATGCATTTCAGCTGTCCTCATAAGTTTGTCCACGAAATGATTTGCCTTATAGAAACCTTTTCCCTGCTTTTTTTCTTTTTAAACTGAGCCTTATAATTTAAATACTGATAATGTTGGTCTGGTAAGAATTTAATATGTTTTCCTTTTAAAAGACCGATAGCTTACACAGCTTACTAGACACTACTCTTTGGAACTTCATCCTAATTCACTGTCTTATAAGACGCTAGATACTTTTTAGCTTATTATTACTTCACTTGATTATTCTGTATATACCAACATTTATAATTGCTCCCTCCAGTCCAAGGACCACATCAGGCAGAGAAATTTATGCAGAAAAGTATTTAGGCCATGGCCTTCCAAAAGGCTTATTGTAAAATCATTGTTTTACAAGTTGTCAAATACTATACCCAACACATCTCTGATGCTCATTTCATTCCTGATCTTTCTGCAATCTTCCCCGACCCCCAAGACTAAGTCAAATCTCATGTTATGCTCTTAAAACACCACATCCTTTTCTTACATAACTGTATCTCAGATTGTAATTATAGACTCATTTTGAGATTAACTGATGAACGTCTAAGTTTCTCTGCAGATTTTAAGATCCATGAAGGCAGGGATTGTGTTCATTGGGGTACAGACTAAAATGCTTTCGCAAGGAGAGCCTCAAATAACGGAACTTATACAAGTTGCAAGCCTATTTCTCTTTCATATAATATTCCACTTAAGGGCAATGTGGAGCGGGTGGGATGGCTCTCCTTTCCTCAACACATGGCTTCCTTCTCTAAGTCAAGGGAACTGATAATTTCTTACCATCTCCCTCTCAATTAAAAGAGAAAAGGGCCAGAGCAGAAGCGCAAGGTCAGTACTTTAAAGGGTGAGACCACTAAAGCCTACACTGCTTCTACTCACAACTCATCAACCCTAACTTAGTCACAGAACCGAAAGTAATTACAAAAGAATCTGGGAAATGTAGTCTTTAGCTGGCAATCACCTATCCTAGGGAAGAAGGGGAAATTAAATCTAGGGGGACAGCGAGCAGTCTGCCACAATATCTCTGTTATTACTACACAGTCTACCTCCAGAACCTACTCCAGTGCCTGTCCCATAGCAAACTCTCGGTAAATATTTTTAAGGATGAATGGAGAAATGGATTTCACATTTTCATACCATCACTGACTTTTCCCCAGGCTTTGATAGCTGTGGACCCAGAAGATCAGGAGGCTCAGGGGAGTTACAGTTTTGGGAAAGTGGCGAAACAAGCAGCTCAGAAAGCAGCTTTTTTGTTTTTAAGATTTATTTTATTTATTTTAGGGAGAAAGAGTGTGTGAGCAGGGGCGAAGGGGTAGGGGGAGGATGGTGCAGAGGGAGAGGGGAAGCTGACTCCCCACTGAGTACAGAGCCCAACATGGGACTCGATCTCATCACCCTGAAATCATGACCTGAGTCGACACCAAGAGTCTGAGGCTTAACTGAGTGACTCAGGCGCCCCCCAGGATATAGCCTTTTTGCAAGGCAGAAGCTGATGAGATAAACTGAGACTCAGGCTGTGTGAGTCCCTAATCCCTAAGATAAAATGAAGATGTTTCAGAATCTACCCAGGTGGAGCCATCTTCCATTGTGCCATTACCCATCACTCTTAAGTTGAAGGGGTGCCAATTTCTTCTTCCAGCTGAACACACAGGATTGTCGAAAAGGACACACATATCTCCAAAAAACACCGATTAATTCTGAGAGATAGGCAGTAAACATACAATGGGAAAAGAAACATTTTTCTCTTTCACAACAATTGTTACTTCCCATTATCAATTGAGATAAATGAGAAATAAGACCTTGACTCTCCAGGAAAATTTGTGACTTTCTCCATTCCCACCTAGCACCCTCTATAGCACTTATCACAGGGTATTATATATAGTTAACTTCACTATGGGATATTTGTGGACTGAGAGCATATCTTGTTTATATTTATATAATCCTCCAAATACCACACAGCACATGGTAGTACTTAACAAACATCTGTTAAATGAGTCACTGAATGAATGAGGAATTAATGACTGAATAATGAATCTCCTGAGGTGTGTTACTGACAGAATAAAAGGTAACTTGAAAAATAAAACCTCCTCTCTTCCGTCAAGAGAGGGAGCAAGGGAAACAAGGGAAGAAGGAAAAGACTTTTTTTCTGCGTAACCTAAAAACTGTGAAGTATTAATTTGGTTATGGATGAGAAAAATGTTTCTCTATTTTACTATAGGATTGGAATTTACCATCTATCAGAATTAGGGTGTGCTTTGGGAGGTGGTGAGTGTATGTATTTTAAGTATTCCTCCATGCAAAACTGGGGGAAGAAACTGCCATTCCATGACCTTACCGTGCTTTCATGGAAAACTCAGTATCTATTCTGGCTGTTACCAAGCTACGTAGGGAGTGTCCGCACAGATCATTGACTCCCCACCTCCCACCCACCCACCCAGAATGTTATTTTGAAATGGATGACTCAGATTTAGGAAAATGTACTTTCAGTGAAGAGAAGAATGGATTGTGGGAGGAGATCAACCTCTGTAGTTGCAAGGCATGATTTCTCAAAAGGAAGGTAAAGATTTGCAGGGCGGAAGTCAGATAAATGAAGCATGGGGTGTAAGAAACCAGATAGAAACATGGATGTGGGGGTGCCTGGGTGGCTCAGTGGGTTAAAGCCTCTGCCTTCAGCTCAGGTGATGATCTCAGGGTCCTGGGATCGAGCCCCTGCATCAGACTCTCTGCTCAGCAGGGAGCCTGCTTCCTCCTCTCTCTCTGCCTGCCTCTCTGCCTACCTGTGATCTCTCTCTCTCTCTGACAAATAAATAAATAAATAAAAATCTTTGGAAAAAAAAAAGAAACATGGATGTGTCGGAAAGGGGTCCTCTATGAGGAATTTCAGCTTCTTGGGTGCTGTCGCTGTGGATTTTGGGAAAGGTCATATTTGGTGCGTACTTGGTAACACCCTTGACTTACAACGAGTTATGTAATCAAGTGTGAGAAAGTTATTCTCTGTACCATAGTGGTGGTCACAGTGTAGACCCACCTAGTTAATCTTGCCCACCTTGGTGCCCAGGGACAGAGCCCTATGGCTTTTCCCCAGGCCTGGGATAGAGCCAGAAGAGGTCAAGGATGCTATGGGGGCCGGGGGTAGCACTCCCACACAGAAGGAGGCAAGATTTCAAATCAAAGAAAGCAGCTCTCCTTCCCCAACAGGTAGATAATTTTTCTCTAAAATACTCCTTGTTTCAATCTCATTTGGTTAACATGTCAAAAAGTTCAGAGATTTCAGAATTCTATTTATTTATTTTTAATTTATGTTCAGTTAGCCACTGTTTAGTACATCATTAGTTTTCATTAGTTACATATAACTCCCACAGTTCATCACAGCATGTGCCTTCCTCAGTACCCATCACCCTGTTATCCCCTCCCTCCTGCCCCCCCCAAGCCCTCAGATTGTTTCTCAGGGTCCATAGTCTCTCATGGTTTGTCTCCCTCTCCGATTTCAGATTTCTGAAAAGGACTATAACTGTAGCTCACTTTGTTCTTAACATCTTCATTTCCAAAGTGTTTGCCTGTAAGTAAAAGGCCAGAGAGCCTACAGATATTAAACAATTTATGTTTGTCATTGTTATCTAAGTAGTCCCAGAGATCCATGAGATCATTGGTGGGAAGCTAGGTGTCATAATAAAGCTCTGCATTCACAGAACATAGTACTCTAAGGACCTAAGGCAGTTTCATGGTGGATTTGTATTAAATATCACTTATTTCCTAAGCTTAATGTCACAGTAAATAGTTCACTATTAAAAAAGATTATGAAATGCTTTTTAAAAGCTATATCGCTTTCCATATAAACTCATTATTACCCGTTCTCAATTTGAATCTATCATCTCCAGTCTGGACACTCATTCAAAGCTAAAATAGCCATTTGGCTATCAATATGCATTCATTTTACATGGATGTGTGTACTTACATTCAATTTTTATGTTTATGTTTAATATGCAACTGCTCATTTCTCTGTTAAATCTCCTAGAAAGTCTCGATCCCTCTTCTGTGGTTTATAAAGGCTGCATATTCCTAGTTAAAGGGCACCTATCCAGAAGACACTCAATAATTACACACTGAAGATGACCATGCTAATGGTAATTTAGGAGGTAAGATGAGTTAAATTCAACATTTTCTTCTCATCCGGCAGAGATGGATTCTCTTCCCCATGGCAGAATTCCAGCAGCAAAAATGAAATCTCAAGGCTCCCACAGCACAATTTGCTCCTCATTTGTCTACACTTCTCTTCCTTTTGCTTCAAGACTTCTCCCCGGGTTTCTTTTTTTTTTTTTTTTAATTTTTAATTTATTTATTTGTCAGAGAGAGAGGCCGACAGAGTGGCAGGCAGAGACAGAGGGAAAAGCAGGTTCCCTACCGAGCAAAGGAGCAAGGAGCCCAACATGGGACTCGATCCCAGGATGCTAGGATCATGACCCAAGCCAAAGGCAGCCGCTTAACCAACTGAGCCACCCAGGCGTCCGTCTCCCAGGGTTTCTTAAAATAAGCTGTACTTATGGCCACGCCTGGCCTCCGCTGTTTGGAAGTGGGTTCGCTCGCTAGCCTCAGGCGGGAGCAGCTCCCCAACCCTCAATACCACCATCAGTTAGAAACAACTCCCGGGACTACCATTTGCGAAGGTGACACATGGCCCCAGCTCCTTGGAAAGTTCTCTGGCTCCTAAATGTTTAGTTAGATGGATAGATCAGTGCAGTGCCATCACTGGTAACACTCGGAGAAATGTGAACCAAGTTGCACAGAGGAATTGCCACTTTTGTGTCTGACCAGATCTGCGTTTCCACCCACTATTTGGCAGGAAGTCAGTTGTGAGAAGTTTCTTAAAATTTTAGCCAGTTAATCTGAATTTTCCACTTAAGCTTTAAGCCAATAAACTTAGATTCTCTTCTCACGAATTAAGTAACTTTTAGCTGGACTAATTACAGAAATAAGTTTGGTCCTACACAAGGCATAATGCTGACCTGGTCTCTTTGGTACCTCTGTCTTTAATCACAACTGAAACTGTACCATATAAATTCCACACTGACTCATAGCATTTTCTCCATGTACCAGGAAAGCAACACTGAGGAGAGAGGATTAATCATATTGGATGGGGCATGATACTATAGCCTCCTATTTATTCAATTACTTCCCATTTCTACCCTCAGAATACATTTGAAGTCTTAAAAAGGTTTTGCCTGGCAAACAGTAGGCCTATAAATATTCCTAAAATGAGAGAATCATCTTGGTTTTATACTTTCTAGGACAAAATTTTTTTCATTTATTATTTTATGTGTAGGCTTTCCAAATTGTGTACCATTTTGTTTTAATAAGTAGGACAATTAAAAGACTTTCTGTGACCAGATATTTTTGAGAAGCCTCAAGCAAGTTAACATTAGAGAAGCTTATTTACTGAAACATTTGAGAGAACTAGGTTGTTTAAGGTTATAACAATCAAAACAAGATATTTTGCAAATGCTCAGAGTATGATTTATTTTATTCTGTAAAAATCAGTGTTAATTTTCATTGGTCATCATAATTCAATATACCCTGGCTGAGCTAATTAAAACCGGATGAGTTGGGTTTTTCCACTCTGTTTTCAAACTAAGAGTTTTCAAATACTACTAAAAATCATTCTAAAGTTAAAGGCCTGATAAGTTAAACTTTAAAGATAAAGTTTTGAATTCAATATATGGCCTAGGTTTATTAGAAAATATAATAAATATACTTCTAGGAGTTATCTAATCGTGGAGCTTTTTCCCACATTTCTAATTTGCTTTATATTTTCTACACTGCCATAATCACATTTATTCAATGATTTATTGTTTTCTAGTATGGTCTTACAAGTCACTGGTTCTTGGCATTTTATAAGAAATGAAGATGGATAATATGAGGAAAATTTATCAAGGACTTGGAGATGGCCAGGAGGTACTACTGGGTGTCCTTTCAGGGGAGCCCTGGGTATTAGAAGGAAGACCCTCTAGGGGTTATCTGATTATATAGACGTGTATCCTTTGACTCTCTTTGGTTGACTAGTATTTTGCAACTCAAGGAAGACAGAAGCAAAGATGTAGAAAACTGATAAACAATGTACATTACTTCTGTTCCTGCCAGTGCAAATTAGTTTTATTCTGTGAAAAACCTAAATCTCTGTAAATCGAATTCTTATTTGAAACACTTTTAACATCTTACTGGTTCTCTCATTAATGACCTAAATAATTTTTCTACATGTTTCTTTTTCATTGGTATATGGGTCATGATTTCACTATTTTGAGAAGTATACCTTAACAGTGAAATACATCCCTGCCCCTTAGAAGCTTATAGTCTAAAGCGAGGAAATATACATATGTACTATATCCATAATACATGTCAGAATTTGGGAAATTCCCTATAATAGTTGTGTATTCATTAGAAAGATTATTTTTACTTGGAGCAGAGGTTTCAAGCAAGGATTCAGGCCAGTGTATTTTGATAACAAAGAAATAAAGGAAAACATTCCAGGTAGGGATATTATAAACAAACACATGGACACAGAGAAAATAAACTGAATGTTGAAGAAACAGCAACCAGTCAGTTTATTTATTTATTTTTAAAGATTTATTTATTTATTTGACACACAGAGAGAGATCACAAGTAGGCAGAGAGGCAGGCAGAGAGGAGAGAAGAGGAAGCAGGCTCCCTACAGAGCAGAGAGCCCGATGCGGGGCTCCATCCCAGGATCCTGAGATCATGACCTGAACTGAAGGCTTAACCCACTGAGCCACCCAGGCACCTGCAACCAGCTCAGTTTAATCAGATCATGGGTGTACATAGAGGAGTTGTAAAATGAAAGCCAAAAAGGGAGAAGAGGCAGGAGAGAAAGAGCAATTGTTTCTTTTGGGCATCCCTCCATAATTCGTACTGTTTTGTGATTTTTAAGGTAACATGCTCGGGACGCCTGGGTGGCTCAGTTGGTTAAGCGGCTGCCTTTGGCTCAGTCATGATCCCAGCGTCCTGGGATCGAGTCCCACATCGGGCTCCTTGCTCAGCAGGGAGTCTGCTTCTCCCTCTGCCTCTGCCTGCTACTCTGCCTGTGTTCTCTCTGAAAAATAAATAAATAAAATCTTAAAAAAAAAAAAAGGTAACATGCTCACATAATGACTTTTAAGATTAAGATAAAAATACGTTAGAGGGAGAAATGTGAAAGCAGCAGCAGCCTGAACACTTAAAAGTCAGAAAAAAAAGTCTGCCATCTTTATATACAGCAGATCCCCTTCCTTGTGCATTTCACACACACACACACACCTACCATCAGTGTAACCCCTTTCCAGGCCCAGACACCCCCTCTCTAACGTTACAGTCTGGCCACCTCAAGGTAAAAGTAATACCATGATGGAACCATTACGAGTGTTGACACAGACAGATGTCAGTTCAACTATTGACTCTGTCACTAGTACTAACTCCGGTGTTGAGAGCTTCAGGATCTTCTGTAAAATAGTTGCATCTGAGTCTTGAGGTCCTCACTTCTGGCCTTAGGGTGGCAAGTCTGGGGGATAGGGAAGCTGAGGAAGGAGAAGATGGGTCAGAGATTTGGCATTATTTGTTTTCTAGCTCAGCTTTCTCACACAAAAATGGAAGAGTCCCAGTACCCTGCTATTCAATTGGCCTCTGGGCATAGTGAGGAGTTTCTGTTACCCCACAGAGAAAGTTCCAAGCCAAGTTCAAGAAGCCCTGCCTACTATGCTCAAGGTTCCAGAGATAAAATCCAAATGACACAGACTTAGGGAGAGGGGTGGTATTTCACAATCTATTCTAGTTATCTTATAAAAAATAAAGAGTTGACCAAATGTCCATCTACAGATGAATGGATAAACAAAATATGGCACATACATATAATAAAATATTATTTAGCCTTAAAAAGGAAAGAAATTTAGACATAAGCTACAACATGGATGAACCTTGAAGACATTATGCTAAGTGAAATAATCCAGTAACAAAAGGACGAATATTATGTGATTCCGCTCACATGGGGTAACTAGAGAAGTCAAATTCATAGCGACACAAAGAAAAAATGATTTCAGGAGCTGGGCGTTGGGAGCAATGGGGAGCTAGTGTTTAATAGGTACAGAGTTTCAGTTGGGAAAGATGAAAAAAATCTGGAGGTAGATGGTGGTAATGGTTGCAAACAATGTGAAATGCACTTAATGCTTCAGAACTATACATTTTTAAAATAATTACCATGGTAAACTTTATGTCATGTATATATTTTTTTTAATTTTTATTTTTTATTTATTTGTCAGAGAGAGAGGGAGAGAGAGCAAGCGAGCACAGGCAGAGGCAGAGGGAGAAGCAGGCTCCCCGCCGAGCAAGGAGCCCGATGTGGGACTCGATCCGACGCTGGGATCATGACCTGAGCCGAAGGCAGCCACTTAACCAACTGAGCCACCCAAGCGTCCCTATGTCATGTATATTTTATGTCATGTATATTTTACCACAGTAAATAGAAAACAATATAGAATTGAGCTGCCTAGCTCTTCAGGATGTCCCCAAATGAATGCTTCCCAAGTTAGGAGATTGCCCTGTACCCTCTCTCTCCTATCACTTTCTCTCCACTTTCTTCATCATATTGCTCTCCCCCCTTTCCCACTTCCTGAGCACTCCAATTTCCCCAGCAGTTAGCTATTCATAAGTTTCTTTAGCACCTGGGAAATTTTGTTTTCTTCCAGTGTAAGTTGTAAATCATAGTCATTTCCTTCTTGCCCTTGGTTTTCACTGCTGGGAAGGCAAGAAGAAGAAGCTTCAAGTCTCAGGATGGGGGGGGAAAGGAAGATAATCCTCCAATGTGAGCTGGAGTTTGGGTCTTTGGTTTGTTTTTCTTTGGTTGTCCTCAAGCACATGAAACAAATTAGATAGCCTCCCTGCAACTCCCTAAGAGATTCCTATCTCTCCAACTAGCATAACTTCAAGTCCTTGTGTTAAAGAGCTTCTTCTCTCCTTGGTTGCATTTCAAAACTTTCTTGCATTTATTCATCATGAGAGGCCTCCATGACCAACTGCATCTTCCCAATAACCAGAATATACCTACCCACCTCACGAAGACAAGGAGTAGGAGAATTGTTGGTAGAGTCTTACCACGCTGACCTAATAATGAGAACAAAAGGTAACACAGGTGAATCCTCCACCTGTTCGTGACATGGAAGCTCAATAAATGATGCAAATTTTAAAGATCAGAACCATGGATACCTGGGTGGCTCCCTCGGTTAAGCCTTGGCCTTCAGCTCAGGTCATGATCCCGGGATCCTGGGACTGAGTACTCCCTGCCCAGCAGGGAGTATGCTTCTCCTTCTGCCTGTCTCTGCCCCTGCTTGCTCAGTCTCTCTCCCTCTGACAAATAAATAAATAAATAAATAAAACCTTTAAAAAAAATAAAGATCAGAACCATATCTAAGTGTCATGGAAGAACTTTAAACATTACACAAATCTTTTTAGGATAGATTCTGTGGGATTTTTGAACAAGGGAAGTACATGTTCATAGCTCTCCTTCAGGAAGATAAATTAATACCACTGAGGAAGATATACTGAAAAAGAATCAAACTAGATGCTGAAAAATTAATTAAAAGGTAAGGGTTTTTTCAGGCACCAACTCGAGAGTGCTTTCCGAAACATTAAACAGTCAATTATCTGATTCTCTGAACACCAAGTGGATGTTCAACAATTCAATTCAATACTGATTCTTAATACTGATACTTAACTGAGGTTAGTGCAGACTCCGCAGGTTAAAGGCTCAGTCCCCCAAGACTGTCCCCTACTTCAGATGCTAATCACAAATCCTAAGTCTTCCCCATATTTGTGACTGACAGGCTACAAAACCATGGTTCCCATTACCCCTCTTCAGGTTTGATAATTTGCTAGTAGAACTCAGAAATATACTTTCTTATATTTACTGGTGTATTATTAAGGGCATCTTAAAGGATACAAATGAACAGCTAGATAAAGAGGCACATAGGGCAAGGTCTGGAAGAGTCCTGCTCCCAGGAGCTTCTGTTACCCTAGAGATACAGAGTGTCACCCTCCTGATATGTAGATGTGTTCACCAACCTATAAACTCTCCGAACCCCATCATGTGAGGGTTTCTATGGAGGTTTCATTACATAGGCACAATTGAGTAATTCATTGGCCATTAGTGATTAACTGAATTTCCAGTCCCTCTCCCCTCACCAGAGATTGGGAAGGTGAGGCTGAAAGGTCTGAGATTCTAATTAAGACTTGGTGTTTCCAATGACTAGCCCCCATCCCTAAACTACCTAGGGTCCCACCAAGAGTCACCTTGTTAGAACAAAAGAAGCTCCTATCACCCTATCACTCAGGAAATTCCAAGGGTTTAGGAAGAATGCCAAGAACGGGGGACAAAGACCAGATATTTTTCTATGACAACACAGGAAAGTATTGCAGAAACTGCTAGAAAAAAAGGAAAAAAAATACATTGGTTGTTGGTGTTGGAAAAACCCCATAATGGATGGTCAGAAGTTAAAGGCTTGTGCTAGAAAAATAGATGCAACAATGAAAAGGAGAAAAGCAATCATGTGAGAAACACTGTCAAGGTAGAATTAATAGAATGTAGATGGTCAATTAAATACAGGGAAGTAAGGGAAAGGAGGACTCAAAGATGACCCTTAAGTGTATGAGTCTACATTGCTGAGAAGATGTTGACGCTGCCTACTAAGAAGTAAAAGTAGAGTGGATTTGGTAGGGAAGATGTTCAATTTCATACATCCTGAGTTTGAAATACCAGTAAAAGATTCTAGTACAACAGCTCAAGTAGGAACATGAAAATATTGGAGTAAAGTTAGATAACAATTTTATACTGTATTGAAAAAACTGCTCCTTTGAGATTGAATCAACCCACACAAAACTTTGGGACATGTTGACATTTTATCCTCTCCACTGATACCCTCTCTATCTCCAACTTTTGAAAGAAACTCACACATTTGGAAATAATTTTCACTACCAAGAAAGTAAGTTGAGAAAGAGAAGAAAATATAAATTATAAATGAATCCTTAAAAGACTTAACTTTAGACACTTTCCAGAAAATGTCTTTCGCTGACCTAAGAGTTAGAGAATGCTTTTGTGTGTGTACTATGCTAATTATAGTCATATTTCTGAAGATGGGTTCATATTTTCCTTTGCCCTTTCACGTATGTAGCTTTACAAGGTTTTCTCTTCTTTCTGATTTTCTGTACCCCTTCAAAGTTTGAAAAGAGCACATAGCTTGATTGTGTTCTTTAATATACTTAACTTTTTTCTCAAGTTGCCAACCATTGCTAATAGAAATAAAAAGTTGGCAATAGAAAGTTGGCAAGATGTAGTGGGAAGGGAGAGAGAGGAGAGGGGAGGTTTTGAGGCAAGGGAGACTGGCAGGTAAATTCTTCAGGATCTCAGACACACTTTGGCAATGAGCTCTGGTTCTAGTAATCAGCATTATCGTTTTCAACTTTGGGGAAATTGCCTAGTGCTGTTTAAGGAGCTTTGATACTTGTGGAATGAAAGGTAATTCTCTCCCAAAATGTCAGAAATTCTTTCATCCATTCTATCTTGCTATAAAAATAAGAATCAGTAGAACATGGATGTCTGAGATCGAATGGCTGACTTGCTCATTTCATAGGTGCCTGATCTGGAATAGCGTCTAAAAATCATTTAAATAGGGGCTTCTGGGTGGCTCAGTCGTTAAGCCTCTGCCTTCAGCTCAGGTCATGATCCCAGGGTCCTGGGATCAAGCCCTGCATCAGGCTCCCTGTTCTACAAGGAGCCTGCTTCTCCCTCTCCCACTCCCCCTGCTTGTGTTCCCTCTCTCACTGTCTCTCCTGTCAAATAAATAAACAAAAAAATTTAAAAATAAATAATTTACATTTTTAAAAAATAATCTAAATAATTTGCATCTGTAGAATGACTTTTTGCTGCATATATATATATATAACATTTGTGGGGTACTTATTATAGGTTCTGCAACTTACATGCATAATTTTATTCAAGGCTCACAACAATGCTAGGAGGATGGAATATGGTCATACACACCTCCATCATCAATGTGAATCTGCAAACAAAATCTCCACCTCCAATATGGAGAGTGATAATTGTCATTCTCGGACTTTTTCTATACTCTAATTTAAAAACTCTGGCTGAATATTCTCTCACAGTGGAATCTAAGCCATCATTTTACTAGTTGTACCAGAGCTAAAATCTCCTCAATGTAGTCAGGGTCTAACTAAATCCACCACACCATCCCTCCTGTCATTACTGATTCACTAGTTTGTGAATAAACATTTTCCCTCATCAGACCACAAGCTGTGTCTTCCACTGACTGGGGTTTGAAGACTACTCATCCCATGAGACTCCACAAAGGCCATATTTCAGCTCATATACAAGATGAAGAAAGCATATGGCACTGTCCCATTAGTGGCTTTTTTCCCTCCACCACATGTGTGCCTATAATCTTTCGATGGCTTTCTAGAAGAGTGACCAAAGAAACTACGGCATTAATTCTTGGATGGCTTTGGCTTTTCAAAACCGAAAGTCTCAGATTATGCCTTTAGGCTCATAAAATATTTAGACATAAATCACTTACTTGTTTCCAGCAGATTTTACACAAATTTAATCATTGGTTTAGGTCATTTCCTTTATATTGACCTGAGGTAACTTGAATGCTGTTGAACCAGCATTAAAACATCACAAAGTCTTGAGCTCTTACTTTTTAAATTATGATTTCTGCACAGCTTGCATCAAGCTTTTAAAAAATTCCAAAACAAGAATGGGCTTTGAGTTCAGTTGTGACATCAAGAGTTATGTGAGCCAGAATTTTTCAGTGAGAAACACAATGTGTGTTTCCTGTAAGCAAAAGAAAATAATATTATCTTTCAATTTTATGTATGTCTTTTAAAAGTATAGACTGCTGGGACGCCTGGATGGCTCAGTTGGTTGAGCGGCTGCCTTCGGCTCAGGTCATGATCCCAGCGTCCTGGGATCGAGTCCCGCATCGGGCTCCTTGCTCCGCAGGGAGCCTGCTTCTCCCTCTGCCTCTGTCTGCCTGTGCTCGCTCTCTCTCCCTCTCTCTCTGACAAATAAATAAATAAATAAATAAAATAAAATAAAATAAAAAAATAAAAGTATAGACTGCTGTGATAAGATTGAGACCAACAGATGATGAAATTCAAGTTGGAACTCTGGTTGCTGCCCAGAATGAACCCATCAATTCAGAAGAGGAAGAGAATTATAGAGGCCACAGGCTTTTATAAAAAATACCTTGTTCTGTAGAAATTTCTGTGATGCACTCAATTTGTTTTAATGAGTTCTGTTTATGGCAAAATGCTAAATGCATATTACATAAATTGAAATTTGATACTATTCAAGCCTGTAAGATTTTCAGATAAAATCCCAGATAGGATGAGAGACAAGGTCTGTCCTTAATGCAGTTCAAAGAGATTTCTCAGGAGGAGCTCCAGGATAATTTCCCATGATGCAATGGACTACTTAATTCGCAGTAAATGGCACAATGCAAACTTCTATGGAGAGTTAATATTTTTCTATTGATATTGATATTCATTCACTTACTCATTTATTCATTTATTTGCTCCTCTAATAAAATGTATTACATATCTACTGTGTTCATTTGTTTTATAAATTTTATGGAACATTTACCATATGCCACATATGATCATGAAAATACTTACATATAAGGCTGTGCCTACCTCCAATTAGCATAGTCTCATTAGGCCAAATCATGAGTATTATTGGTAAGACAGTTTTTTAAAGTGAAAAAAGGTAGAGGTCTTAATTAATTTAAAAGTGTTAACCACTATTTATTTAGAGTTTGCTATATGCCAGTTACTGAGAAAAATACTTTATCTTATTTTTAATATAATTCCCATACAAACCTACATGGTAAGTTTAACTTCAATTTGTAAATGATAAAACAGGCTTAAAGAGATTGATTTATCATCTCTCATCACTTAGCAACCACCACCAAACACCCTGCATTCTACCGCTCTTGCCAGCTGAAATATATTTTTTAAAGATTTATTTATTTTAGAGAGAGAGAGTGTGGTGGGGGAAGGGCAGAGGGAAAGGGAGAGAGAATCCTAAGAAGACCCTGCACTGAGCAAGGAGCCTGACATGGCTTGATCCCAGGACCCTGAGATCATGACCTGAGCCTAAAGCAAGAGTTGGAGGCTTAACCGACTGTGCCACCCAGGCACCCTGCCAGTTAAAATGCTTTTAGCTTAAAGTAGAAAACTGGTAAAAGTGTCTTAAATCATAAGCAATTAAGTCACAAAGTAAAAAGTTGCAGACAAGCAGTTTCAGGAATGGTTAAATTTTCAGGTTAACAATATGAGGGTTCTATCTGTTTCTCCATGGTTCTTCTAACTTTCACCTCAGGTGCCCTTCAGCGAGAAGATTAGAAGATTTCTCTGAGGAAGCTGACCAGCCCAAGACGACAGATATACAGATTTTATCTTGGGGGAGGGGGGCCCTTAACAATTAGTCCACCCATATCACCATATCCAGTAGTCACTCCTAATCCATGGATTATTCATTCCAAGACTCCACTGGCCGCCTGAAACGAAAAATAGTGCCAAACTCTTCATATACTGTTTTTAACTATGTACACCTAAGTATGATAAAATTTAATCTATAAATTTGGCATAGTAAGGGATTAACAACAGAAATTAATAATAAAATGGAATGATTTTAACAATAAACTGTAATAAAAGTTATGTGAATGTGGTCCCTCTTTCTTTCTTAAAGTATCTTATTGTATTATCACACTGTTCTTTTGATGTGAGAAGATAAAATGCCTACATGATGAGATGAAGTGAGGTCAGTGACATAGACATTATGACTTTATGTCAGGCCACTACTGACCTTCTGACAAGATGTAGGAGAGGCATCTGCTTCCAGACCACATTTGACTGCAGGTGACGGAAACCGCAGAAAATGAAACTATGAATAAAGAGGAACTACGATAGTCAGTTTTCAATTTTGTAGACTTCATGCATACATTAAGAATTCCCATCAACTTTTTGGCTCATTAATCATAAGGATACACTTAAAGCATACAAGGCATCTGAGAAAAGCTCTAATTCAACATGGACAGTAGAAATGCAAGTGCAAATATTGAATCTACGAGCCAAAAACAATATGTTATTAAAAAGAAATACAAATGAAACCTTGGAAATTAAAAATATAATAATTAAAGTGAAGGAAGAGGGAAGCATGAAAAAAAATCTCCAGAGAATAGGAATAAAAACAAAGATTAAAAATAGGAAAGAAAAGATCATATCATAAGACCAGTCTAGGAGTTCCAACATCAAAATAATAAAAATGCTGGAAAAAGAAAACAACATAAATAGAAAAAAGGAACTTATCAATGAAAGGATTCAAGAAAATTTCTCCAAAACCAAAAGAGAATATTTTCTATATTGAAAAGTCTCATCAAAGGCATAACACCCCAGGTGAAAATAAAGGAGAGCTTGGTTTTTTTCTCTCATTACAAAGTTATGGAAGTACCTTATACAGAAACATAAGGCTTTAGTCCCTACAAATTTACTGTGTGACTTCTCTGTATTCAGGTAGTTTGTTTTCCATGCTTCTAAATGAGCACATAGGTATATGCTGGGAAATATCCCAACATGCCTAAGCCATTGGCATAGAGTTGACACTTAAACAAATTGAACAAAAGATGACATCTCTAAGAACCCCATCTTTTAGGCCTATTGGAAAGACATGAACAGAGCCACTGAAGCACAATTATTTTCTTTACAACCACATCATTAGCCTAGACAACAAAATGTGGCATAAATAGCAACATCAAGATTCTTGCTTGTCAAGAATTCCCAGGGTACTCTCTTTGTCTGCTAGGGTCTCTGACATCAGGATCATAATAATCCAGCTCTAGAGATTACTTGGCTATGATCTTCAAGTCTAGTTTATGGTCTCTTTTGAAATACTGATTCTGTCCTTTCATGACATGTTGCTAACATGGAGGCTCACAGTACTACATCCTGACATGGAGTTTGAGATTCTTCCAGATTATATATTTTAGCTCCAACTCTAGCATGTGGATGAATTTGCCCCCACAGAAAGAAGTAAAAACAAGGTAGCCTACATGAATCAGCCTGTATGGCTGTAAGATGTTACCACACAAATAGGGAATTGAATTTGCTAAGTAGGAAGACCTAGCTTAGTAGCTTGAATAGCAGCTCCCCTAAAAAATACCCACTTGGAACGTCAGAATGGGATCTTATTTGGAATAAGGGTCTTTGTGGAATTAAGAGTCTCAAGATGAAATCGTCCTGGATTTAGAGTGAGTGCCCTTATAAGAGAAAGGAGAAGGAGATTTGACACACGGAGAGACACGGGGAGAAGACAGAGGCAGACACTGGAGTGATGCAGCTAAAAGCCAAGGAAAGTGAAAGAGTCCAGCCACCACTTGGAGCTGGGAGAAAGGCATGGATCAGATCCTCCCTGAGGGCCTCCAAAAAGAACCAATCTTACCAACACCTTGATTTTGGACTTCTAGCCTCCAAAATTGTGAGAGAACAAGTTTCTGTTTTTTTAAGCCACCACATTTGTGATAGTTTGTTATGACAACCAACCCTAGGAAACTAATACACCCTCTCAGAGCTATTCTAAACCTGCTCTGGCTAGAGAGGAAGTGAAAATTCCTCAAATGTCATCTGCTTTGCCGATTTTATGATGCAAACAAGAGTTAATATCTCAAAGGCCCTAATTACACAATAGAGATGAGATCACTTTTAAACTTCAAAGTACAGTCATACACAACTTATTAATTTCCACAGTACACTTGGGTCAAATGGGTAAGTGTCATTAACTGCCCTTCAGAGTGTAGCAAATAAGCCCCTTGCCTAATGTCATCAAAGGAATTCTCGACAGAGTGGCTTCAAGACAGACTCCACTTAAAGTAAATATGACAGGAAAGTAAAGCACTCATGGTCAGGAGTGGTACAAAAGGAATTGGAAAGCAAAAGATTTGCTATACAAACATTCTAGAAGGCCTTATTTTCTATATATAAACATATATATGTATAATGTTTATATAACATAAATAGTGTGTGTGTGTATACATATATATATATATATATTATATAAAATTCATGCTACAATTTTCCTTGAAAGACAAACCTTAAACCCTGGCTTTTGCTATCATCAACCAATTTCTTGTCACCTGTTGTGAAACAAAAGTTTCCCTGAGAAATTTTATTGACCTGACAGACTTGCACAGGGGTATCTATCCCACACAGTCTTAGAGCAGATATGTCTCAAGCCATAATTTATAGGAAAGACTTTGGTGCCAAAACTGTGAACAAAACTCTAACATCTAGAAGAAGGGACATGATAGCTGTGTTCTACCCTGCCATAATCAGACCATATTTAGAAAGTCTACATTGTTTACAACATAAAAAATTAAGGATTTCTTAACATAAAAAGATCCTATCTGGGAGGAGTGAAGGAATCAAGGCTTTCAAAAGCAAGAA
>PISX010012273.1:0-61416 GCA_004024625.1 Mellivora capensis | reverse complement strand
GAATTATATGAGGTTTAAGCAAATTAAAAAATATAGATAGCAAAAAAATTAGTCCATAACGTTTTTATTTTATTTATTTATTTGAGAGAGAGAAAGTGAAGGAGCATGAGTGGTGGCTGGAGCAGAAGTAGAAAGAGAAGCAGACTCCCCACTGAGCAGGGAACCCAGGCAGGACTCAGTCCCAGGACTCTGGGATCATGACCCGAACTGAAGCCAGACACTTAACCAAGTGAGCTACCTAGGCTCCCTAGTAATGTTTTTTTTTGTTTTTGTTTTTTGTTTTTTTGTTTTTTTTTTTTAATTTCTTTTCAGCATAACAGAATTCATAGTTTTACACCACACCCAGTGCTCCATGCAATGTGTGCCCTCCACTATACCCACCACCAGGCTCCCCCAACCTCACACCCCCCGCCCCTTCAAAACCCTCAGGTTATTTTTCAGAGTCCGTAGTCTCTTATGGTTCATCCCCCCAATTTCCCTCAAGTCCCTTCTCCTCTCCATCTCCCCATGTCCTCTGTGTTATTTGTTATGCTCCGCAAATAAGTGAAACCATATGATAATTGACTCTCTCTGCTTGACTTATTTCACTCAGCATAATCTCTTCCAGTCCCGTCCATGTTGCTACAAAAGTCGGGTATTCATCCTTTCTGATGTTTTTAATAGTATTTATACTTTAGGGACACCTGGGTGGCTCAGTTGGTTAAGCGGATGCCTTCAGCTCAGGTCATGATCCCAGCGTCCTGGGATCGAGTCCCACATCGGGCTCCTTGCTGGGCAAGGAGCCTGCTTCTCCCTCTGCCTGCCACTCTGTCTGCCTATGCTCACTCTCTCTGACAAATAAATAAATTTTTAAAAATGTGTTAAAATAGTATTTATACTTTAAATCATTAACAGAGCATTATAAAGTATTTTCTCTATACACCGAAATAGGAAAACTGTCATGAATAACTGCATAGTTATAAACAAATCGACTTTGTAAATTTAAGATTTTGAAAAGCATATAAATTGAATATCAGAGAAGATAGAGTGCAAATCATCTTATTCATTATTGTAAAAAAAACCTAACCTTCGATTTAAATAATTAATGTTATATAATTTATATATAGTTCTGTTACGGTCAGAGAGCAAAAAATATCAGTAAAATGAAGAGAGGTGATGGAAGTCCTTCATTAAGCTGAGATTATTTTCTTAAATATTTAATGCATTTATCTGAATTTTTCACTTCTTATTTTCCTGTTTTTATTACCTCATTGCAAGCATATTTTTATTTGAACTTATAATTATAATAATTAGCCTACTTAAAATATACATTTTATGTATTTGATCTTTTAAAATTTATTTTACTTTATATCACTTTCAACCATTTTCACAAAAATAGAATTATTCCTGTTAATTTATGTTCATGTTAAATCTTCTCCTAATCACATATTTAAAAATTATGTCCCTGAAAGTCACGAAACTTTGGGTTTTTTAAATTTACTTCATAGCGAAGAAAAATGGGAAATTTATGGCAGTAAAGTGTATTGAACAAAACTACATTCTAGATCAATTATGTTTCTTGGTAAAATTTGATAGTTATTTCCTCTGAAAAACTGGATATTATATACATAACAGGAACTAAGTCAGATGAGGTTTTAGAGTTTCAGTTTTGGAATTAGGCAGGAAGTTTCTCATGTGTAAGGAACAGGAAATAGAGCAGGCAAGTTTGTAATGATATACTGTGGTCACTTCACTTCTACTACAATGAATGACCTCCATTTCTCCCTAATGTCGTTATGCTCCTAGCACAGGCCATAAAACCCTCAGAGAAAGAGAGTCTGCTTGGTCAAGCAAGCATAAGTCAGTGCAACTCACCTGTGTTAGGGATCCTGAAAAGAAGAAAAACTGACCCCATACGCCAGAGTTATTTTTCTCACCCATAATGTACACAATAGAGGAAATCCTCCAAAAGGAAATTGGTAAACGTACAATATACAACCTAAACATTTCACAAGTAGAAATTCAAGCAGCTGAATAAAATTCAATCACATTTACAAATGTGCAGAGATTTTTGGAAAACTGCAATATCTTTAAGAAATATCAGTGTAAAAAAAAGCAATATCAGTGTATAAGTATTCAAGGCAGTGCAGGTTTAAACATACTAAATTTGAGTTCAGTTATTAGTCAGGAGGGGTATTTTTCTTCACTAAAAGGGAAAGAAAGAATAAGTGAATATTTAGGAGAAAGTTACGATATTTTTGGTAGGTTAATTTTAATTTTGGAGCTCTCTCTACAGCAGCACCCAGATTAGCTTTATCAAAGCATTGCCTAAATTTGGGTTTTTAACTTCTTATTACAAGCGGATGAACTGCATGAGTAGAATTACTGGGTCCCTACTGAGAGGTGCTGTCATGTAGACAAGTGGCAAAATGAAAATATTATTCTGCCCAATCCGATTTTGATGTGTGTGACTAGGTCTGGTCTTCATTATACAGATAAGATTAAGAATTGATAGGCTAAGTGAAGTGGAGAGTTGAAATGTTATCTTGAAAATTTCTACAGAAATAGAATGTTAAATTAGATTAGGAACTAAAACCTAATTTAGAGCTGAAAAGAGTGGAATTGAAAATCTATTTTGTTCATGTGTATCAGATAATTATAAAATGTTTCCTTCACTTAAGACCACATTCATTTTTTTCCTCCACTTTTAATTTAATGGCATCAACATAATGGCAAAAATGCAATTATTTTTTTGATTAAGCATCTTAGGGTGGACTGGTTTACAAGCACTTAGTGTTCATTGAGTGCACAGCAACACATTAGGACCTGGGCAGGGTGTTCCAGCAAGGGAAGATGCAAGAAATGAAGAAATGTAGTGAACAGTTTCCTCATAATTCATCATCAAAAATTAGATATTAAATTGTTTCCAACCAGTAGTACTAGTTATCTCACAACTACTTAAATGTTTGTCAGAGTATTTATGAATGATACTAGTAAAACAAGCATTTTGGGGATGCCTGGGTGGCTCAGTTGGTTAAGCATCTGCCTTTGACTCAGGTCATGATCCAGGATTCACGTCCCACATTTGCTCAGCTGGGAGCTTTCTCTTTGCTCAGCTGGGAGCCTGCTTCTCACTCTGCCTGCTCTGCCTGCTCTGCCTGCTCTGCCTGCTGTTCCCCCTGCATGTCTCTCTCTGACAAACGGGTAAATAAAATATTTTTTAATAAAAAATATTAAAAAATAAAAAATAAAATGGACATTTTGGGTGATATTGTCTACATTTTGGGTGATATTGTATATACTCTTTTTATGGAGCTTTTACTATGCTAAATCACACTGATAAGTGATCTGTGCTATGAGGTGTGAAGGTACGGAAGTGTGAAAGTTTGGGTGTTGACGTCCAGAATCACAATACATTGTGTGCCAACACAAAAATCAATTACTTGCTTATTTAAAAGTCAGCAGAACATAAAGACAAAAAAAATCCTGGAAAAAAATTATGACCCAAATATATAAAGTCAGTGTTCCTTATATGTTTACGAAAGTTGAGCTGTTTATCCCACTTTAAAAAAGAGCAGCAGAAGAATTAATAAAAAGGGAAAACTTAATGGGAATATGTATACTTGTGAATTCATTCAACAAACACATTTGATCATCTATAACCTTCTTCCAGACTATTGCTTGCATGAGAGGTAAACTCAAGGCAAATGATAGATTGCTTACAAAGCCCTACATAGAAGAAAATACTCAGGTTCATTCATCACTGCATGCAATTTGAGAAAGTATTATGGATGTTGTACATTATGCAATGGCTGTGTTTATTTTTCACTGGCTTCTAGGAACCTATTGTAAGGAAATTTGTAATAAGCCAAAAAGATTATAGGATGTCTCCAAAGAAAAACTGCATATTCTTTAGAGCAGAGCATTCTGGTACACACTATCTGATTCTACCCTTTTAGGACATTTTTAAATTTAGTTGGTAAATGAGAAATATTCTGTTAGGTTTTGGTTTTTTTCTCTCTTTTTAAAGAACTCATTCATATTGTAAATTGAATCCTATCTGAGATATTTGTAATCGGACTATTTCTGTATTTTAGTTGTTGGCTTTGGATTTCTCTGCATCTTCATAGATATAGGACCAGGGAGACTGAAACTAGCTTCACTGGGACGCACCAGCTCTGTTGATTTTAATATTTGTTTCTCTTCACCCTATAGTAGTTCAATGACCAGAAAAGTCTTCTTACATATGTCTGTTTTTTCAAATTAGTGTGGATATTTTATTTGTGCTTGTTACTATTGGTTTTATTTTATATTTTATGTTGTTCTTATGATCATGTGGTCACTTTATAGGTTTTCATATCTTGTTTCCCAGAATCCCAGGATACCTGTATCATGTGTATTAGTTACCTATTGCTGTATAAAAATTACATTTAGTGGCTCCAAATAAGACACATTTATTATTTCATAGTTTCTGTGGGTCAGGAGTTCAGGCAAGGTTTAGCTGTGTGTGGTTTAGGGCCCCCTCACAAGGCTGCAGCCTGGGGGTCACCTGGGCCTGTGGTCATCGCTAAGCTCCACTGAGGAAGTCTCCATTTTCAATTTCACTGAAGTGACTGTTGACAGGCCTCAGGTCCTTTCTTGTTGTGTGATGAAGATACCAGGTCTTTTCCCTGCTTATCTCTAAAACATTGCTTCAGTAGCAACATGGCAGCTTGCTTTCCTCAGAGTGAGAGGAGAGAGAAAGAAAAAAGGAGAGAGGGAGGGAGATGGGGCTAGGGGTTAAGCAAAAGGAAAGTCAGGGTCTTTTAAAATCTAATCTCAAAAGTGACATTTCATTACTTTTGCCTTCTTCTCTTGATGAGAAGAAGTCTCCAAATCCAACCCACAATCAAGAAGATACATCACACAAGTCTGTGGAGTTAGAGAAGGCAGGGGTCACTGTGAGATTGTCAACGTCATTACAGGTTGTCCATCACACCAGGGTAACCCCACAACACAAATGATGCACTTTTGACAGGATTATGTGAACCAATGCCATACCCTTAGATGGATTTTAGCCATCGGCATCAACCTACTGGCCAACAAGAGTAGCTTAAAACATAAGAAAGAGATAATAAAAAATGACAAGCTTAGAAGTTAATAAATCATCAGGCTCTATGTTCTTCCCTGTGAAGAGTGTCTAACAATTACTATTGATGATAAACAGCTTGGTTTCTTAGGTCTTCAGCGATCAGCTCATATTTTTCCCCACAATTTAACATCCATTTCAAGGAGGAGATTGTTTCTTACCCTAAAATCCTGATGATTAAAAGAAATGATGACAAGTGTTCTAAATATAAAAGTGTTGGTTGGACAAATCGTATACATGTCAGGAACACTGGGTTGATTTAACATTTTTACAGACTTCAACAGAATTCTGCTTCATGATCTCATTACATGAAGTTCCTGAACATTTCTCATCACAGATCTTGCTAAATTCTGAGAAATGAATATTTTAGAATCAGTCTCTTGCACTTTCCCCAAGACAAGCCACCTCAACATCCTAATATTTATTTATTTTTTTAGAAAAAGATTTTATTTATCTATTTCACAGACAGAGATCACAAGTAGACAGAGAAGCAGGCAGAGAGAGAGGAGGAAGCAGGCTCCCCACCGAGCAGAAAGCCCAATGCGGAGCTCGATCCCAGGACCCCGGGATCATGACCTGAGTCGAAGGCAGAGGCTTTAACCCACTTAGCCACCCAGGTGCCCCCATCCTAATATTTAAATGTATAGTTTTCTCCCTTGTCATCATTATTGAGTTAAATGTACCATGATATTATTTTTATAGGCATTTCATCCTTGAAGATTTATAGAATATTAAAAAGTCATAGGTAGGGAAATGGACATACTAATAATGCATGGTTAGTAGGAGTCCAGTCTAATGTCTGTTGTACTGACTTGAAATCGTCTCCCACATACATCTTTTCATGAAACAAAACTAAGGTGTAGAACTGCCTTTTAACCATTTTATATGAATATTTATATTATAAATATGTATGTATAAAAATGCATATGCATAAATCTATAAAATAATATAGAAATAGTTGCTTTGGAAATAAGAACATCAAGTTTCAAGTAGAGGATCATTTTTCACCAAACATTCTTGTATTTTTTTTTATTTTTACCACTTTCTTGTATTAAAAAATCAAAATAAAAAACTGCAATAAGATAAATATATATAAATAAGTGATTACATGATTATTGTAGAAATAATATGTTAACCATGATTTGGCAAAATTTGCTTTTGTATTAAATTAAACATTGATAATTTTTATCACAACTGTTAAAGAAATTGGCCAGTTATTTTATATATATAAAAGGCAATTCTTTCTGCATGTAGTTTGTTATAATAACAAATGCATGATTATACTGAAAATATTTCTTATTAAAATATTTGGTGACTGATAAAAATATTTTTTTCGTTTTTGTACCCATCTGTAAAAAGTAATCACTGAAAATATACTTCGTTTAGTGTGCAAATCTATAAGTGCATAATTGATTCTTATTTACTGACATTCATTCAAATATCATATATCTTCACTATATTTTGCTCATAGCAATTTTAATATATTCTCTGACCTTTAACAGAAATATTCCTTATGAAGAATTCCAGAGCATTACATTTCATGGGTTTATAACATAACCTCATTAGAAAATACTATCCATTCTTTATATCCTGCAAACATAAAAGATTTCTACCTTCCTTGGCTATCATTAACAGATTTTTTTCTTGAAAATCTAAAAATGTGTAACCATGGGATGTCTGTAAGAATTTATCTATAAACCATACTTGTACATCCCTTATCCAGTAAAGTTTAACTGCTTATAATTTTTTAGATTATGGCTTTGTTTTCTTACTTAAAATTCTATCAGGCCACCTGGCTGGCTCAGTTGGTAGAGCATGCAAACTCTTGATATTGGGAGTGTGAGGTCAAGCCCCACACTGGGTATAGAGATTACTTAAAAAAATAAAATAAAATTGTATCCTTTTAATATCTATACCCAATTTTATTAAAGATAATTATCTTTCATTTAACAGAAGTAAGATATCTAATTTTAGGAAGAGTTAGATCAAAATCCATTTTGTTTTGTTCAGTGAGTTTCTTTAATATATCTCTAATGTGGAGTGGTAGATGGCATTAATAGCCCCATTTTTTCAACTAGTTGCTATGCTTTTCATTGTCTCTCCCATTTGACTTTGGGCTGTTATATGATTTTATTTTTTTATTTTTTATTTTTTTTGTTATATGATTTTATTTGGCTGATAAAGTAAAATGGAAAGGACAGTTTGTCAGTTCTTTGCCTAGGTCAAAAGCAACATTGTTTCTATTTTCCTTCTTACCTTTTGGTTGTCTCCAAGAGAAGCACGTGTTCAGACAAGCCATATGGTTTTAGAAGGAAGAGTTCTCACTACTATTATTTTGGCAATATTGTCAGTGATGACATATTATATATAAATAGAACATAATAAACTATCACCAAAAATTTGAAAAATTTGCTGTTTTTTGTGAAAGGACTCTTTGGTTCAATGGGAATGTATTTCTTCCATTGAAAATTCATGATGGAATGAAGCAAAAGTAGGATAAAAAATAGGGATTTTAAGAAAAATATTTTTAGGCAAACTGCAACTAAAGTGTTAAAAATGTAATGTGTAGGGGGAGCCTGGGTGGCTCAGTTGGTTGGACATCCAACTCTTGATCAGGGCTCAAAGTCTTGATCTCATGGTTATGGGTTCACACCCCATGTTGGGCTCCACACTGGGTATGGCGCCTACTTAAAATACAATAAAATAAATAAAATAAAATTAAATTAAATTAAAAATAAATGTAATGGAAAATAGAAAACCATCTCTGAACACTTTTCTAACCATTTATTTATTCATGAAGAGTTGTCTTTGGGGGAACATTGTTTCTATGTTGACAATATAAAATCTTCAGAATAAAGATTTGGGGAAAATTATTTTTAAAAAATAGTTGAGTTTTTAAAATGTAAATTCCTGGGGCACCTGGGTGGCTCGGTGGGTTAAGCCTCTGCCTTTGGCTCAGGTCATGATCCCAGGGTCCTGGGATCGAGCCCCACATTGGGCTCTCTGCTCAGCAGGGAGCCTGCTTCCTCCTCTCTCTCTGCCTGCCTCTCTGCCTACTTGTGATCTCTGTCTGTCAAATAAATAAACAAAATAAAATCTTTAAAAAAATAAAATAAAATGTAAACTCCTTTGGACTTGTATAGTATGGGTTTTAATAAATTTTGAGTTAAGTATTATAAAAGATGTACAGATGTACCTGTTTGCAAGGTAGAAATACATTTCATAGAAATTATGCAGTTAATTACTAATGATAAAAACATTCACCTAGGAGAAAGTATGTAAAGGAAATAATCAATCTGTTAAAAAAGGAAATCATCAATCTGTCATTGCCATGACAGTTCTTGAGTATTAGTAGAGATGTTATTTTTTTGTTGTTTGGTTTTTCACTAACATGAAAGGAGATCTTGACTCAGAGTTAGAAGTTCAATGGAGTCATGTGTGGACCAGCCCCCAAAGCACTGAAGATGAGCTACACAAGTCACTTAGATATTTTTCTGCCATGACTACATCTAAGTTTTTTTATCTTAACCCAAAAAATATTATGAACTCATGTTGTTGTCCTGGGAGGACACTGAGAGAAGTCAAGAGCCACATTATAGGTTTGCTCATCCAGCCTATGAAGACATCCAAGTGATGAGGAACTAAGGCCTGCCAGTAGCCGTGGGCATGAATTGGAAGAGGATTATTCAGTCTTGATAAAGGTTCAGATAAGCCAGCCCCAGCTAAAAGATTAACTGCAACCTAATAAAGACCCGGAGCCAGAATCATTCAGCTAATTTGTTCCTGGATTTCTGACCCACCAAAATCTGCGAGATAAAAGTGTTCAATTATTTAAGCTGCTAAATGTTGTGGGATTTGTTATGTAACAGTGGTAATGAGTGTGCTGGTGATTAAAAATTTAAATTTTCACTGTATTTCATTGCTAACCTATCATTTACTTGATATACTTGTTCAAAATGTTCAAAATTATAATCCGAAAGCATTGGCTATTTTTGATTCATAAATTAATTGATCAGATGCAAGTTTAGTGGGATTGATTTATATGCTACGTATTTTCAAATCTTGTTTAAGAAAAAAACAGCATGTTTATTTTTTATATGCAATCTCCTACCTAATGTATAAGCATCATTAAGAGTTAAAAGTATACCATTTATTTCTTTAAAACCTCTTTCAAAATCTAGCATAGAAACTGTATAGAGTAGGTGGCTACAAATTTTTTTCAAAGGACAAATTTAATAATTTCCTTAATTAAAAAGAAGCATGATTTTCTAAACTTGACTAAAACAACAAGAAAAAACTATTGGAATTTTCATGTATGTTTCCAATTCCTAGGCTTCATTTTCTAAAATATTTCATTAATTTTTACACTATGTATAACTTTAAATAAACAATTCTCACATGGTACTAAAATAATTCACACCTAGTCTTCATATTATTTTAAATACTTCTAATACTTTGAGCCATCTTGCTTCTAGTCTCCACTTTTCCTCGTGTTTTAGTGTATTTGAAGTTTTGAAATTCTACCATTTTCTATTTGATAGAAAGTGAGGCTGTAAAATGGTTATCATTCTAATTTAGTGGAACAGAATGTATACACACAAACAGAAATGTAAAGTGAAGTGTTAACACTGGTTGCCCCTAGCTTTGGATGTTTATAAGACACATAGACATACTTATATACTTTCCAGGGCCATTAACAAAATTCAGTCAATTCCAGTCTTAACCCTTTACCCACTCCTGTATTATACCACCACCTACAGAAGCTAATCTTTTACTTGTATCACATTCCAATTTATCATCAATAAAAATCTTGAAAATTACAATGCTATCACACATTAGAAATTTCACCCACCCAATTTATGATTAGCTGTGGTTATATAATCACTCTTTTGGCCATGATTGATCTAACTCTGGAATGTCATCATTAGACTATGCATTCTAGAGGCTTCTATTAGCTTGGATTCCTCCAAAAATCCTTAGTCTCAGAAATGAGCCATACACATGATTTTGACATGTGATTTCTGGAAACAAGAGCAAACAGATGGAAAGATAAAAGGTAAAAGAAAATAAGAATGACCACACTTGTCATCACTACTTGCAATTGGATCTCAAGTCAGGGACTCAATGAGAAGCCATGATGAATGTGTTTTGATTTTTATTTTTAAGAAACAAATGTATGTTCACTAGCTCCCAACCATTATTTTACAATGTTTACTCCATAGGATGTTAATTACTTCATATCTCCAAATGTATACATTTTTCAGAACATCAGAATATGTATGTTCTACATCATTTCATATGGTGGTGAAAGACAAGTTTTAGGGAAGAAACAGGGAATATATGCTAATCACAGACAAGGGGAGATATTGTCAGCATACATGCATTTACCATAGTAACAGGTAAACCACTGCCTTTAAAAGGCGAGTTGAAGCACAAAGTTCATTCAATACTACTTCAGCTACCATAAAAAGACTTAGACTTAAAATACAGAGAAAAAAATGTATTTTCTAGAATAACCCCAGATGGTGATCAACACTTGAAAGTATTTAATAAAATTTACACCGACTCTTTCTGATCATATTATGAAAACATTTTGAAGAGAAATATTGAAGGTATTAAAATTTTATTATTTATTAAAAGGACAAAAAAAAGTATTGTCTTAACAAATGAATGTTTTTAACTCTGTTGTTAGCACAAAATTTCCTTTCAGACTACAAAATCACAAACACTGATGGCAGGAGTTTTACATGCAACAAATAATTACTTATACTTAGTGATTTATTCTGCTATTGGATCCCAGGATGTTGTGATGAAAAAGGGGAAAGACATACACCATCATGCCTGGGTGGAAACAAATATTTACCTGAGCCATTTGGGTGGCATTTTCTATGTTACAGACAGGACCTTGTACCAACCCTCTCAGTAGCAAATGAAGAAAATACAACTGAAAGAAAATAAGACAAATATAACAATTATTAAATAAATAAGTAAATAATAAAATGCCAATCTCATTATTATATTCTAAACATCACAAAGATATCTTATATTGAACAGGAAATGCCTTTTGTTTTGTTCTAATACAATTCACATTATATAATAGAGTTTTGGGGGGTTTTTTGTTTTGTTTTGTTTTGGTTTTGTTTTTTGCTTTAGGAACAGATTATTCCATAATCTGTAGTATTTCAAAAGATAAAGAGTAGAAAATCTTTAAAGAAACTAGATTTAAATGTATATGACACCATAGCAGAATTCCATGCTATAAAACACACAGAAAAAAAGGGGTGAACTTGCTGTTTGCAGGAGTAAAATAGTAACATTTTATGAGTTGGGGAAGTTTTATGATACTGCCTAATGATTTTCTTTGTTTGGCCAGTGTACAAACACTTCCGCATCCATAGTTTGCCATGTCTAAATTGCTAGTCTCCTCGTATGCATGGCTTTCCTCCAGTTTTTTTATGAACCTCGAGCTTATTCGATTTCACTGTTGAAAAACGCAGTTTCCTCAGATTTAAGGTGGGCTGCATCACCTCCGTGTGGGTCATTTCTTTCACACTGTGCGTGTATTTAGTGACTGTGTCTATACATCATGAAGTAAAGTGGTGACTTGGCAACCACATATTTGGTCTATTTTATTTATGACTCAAGAATGGAACTCGAATGTCTAACTCAACCACAACCAAAGTTACTTAAAGATAAGAAACCTGAGAGCCAGGAAATTTAAAGTTTCTCCAAGGTCTCCTTGCTCTCTACTAAATGTAGTTTGCTTTACTCCAAGATACGTGGCTCAATTCACAGAATTAATACATGTGAGGCTCCAAATCATCTACATTGACCACATTAAACAAACAAAAAAAGTTAAAAATATAATAAGTTCATCTTTTTTTTTAAGATTTTATTTATTTATTTGACAGACAGAGATCACAAGTAGGCAAGAGAGGCAGGCAGGGAGAGAAAGGAGGAAGCAGGCTCTCCAAGGAGCAAAGAGCCCCATGTGGGGCTGGATCCCAGGACACTGGGATCATGACCTGAGCGGAAAGCAAAGGCTTTAACCCACCTAGCCATCCAGGTGCCCCTATAATAAGTTCATCTTTTAACATCCCTCAATGAATTGAGATGAGAAGAAAATATAGAACCAATTATTTCAAAAATCTTCGTTGTTATTTGTAAAAACAAAGCCCTAGGGGCATGAAGCAAGGGATCCAGGATCACACAGCTGATAGAAATGATAGAATTATAAACTTAATATGTTCACATAAATTTGTTGTTCTGTGTATCATGCCATAACAGGAATCTTTATTTTTTTTATTATTTTATTGATTTATCTCAGAGAGAGAGAGAGAGGAAGAGGGAGCATGAGCAGGGGAGGGGCAAAGGGAAAAGCAGATGACCCACTCAGCAGAGACACCTGAATGGGGCCCTCAATCCCAGGACCCTGGAATCATGACCTGAGCCAAAGGCAAACATTTAACCAACTGAGACACCTGGATGCCCCTAACAGGAGTCTTTAATTCAGTACCCTGAATTTCTAATTTTTTCTAGTAGCATCTCTGTGATAATTACATATCTAAGTATAAAAAATAATAACCTTTATTTCCAATGCAAATATAAGCCATTTTTTCCAGAATTAAAAAAAAGATAATCTATACTTTGATTATAATAAAAAATGTCAAGTTTTCTTTATAAGGCTTTTTCAAACAAAAAAAAATGGAGACAGTTACTGGCAACTTCTAATAAATGAAATATTAATTTTAAACATACTTGTTTAACTTTCCAAAGTATTAACTTTAGAATTTTCTCTATAGCCTATATTAGCAAGGTATAAGCCATGTAATGCATCTTTATAATTTGCGATTTTAACAGGACAAAAAGATTACCAACAGGTTCACAAGGTATAAGGACATGCTTTTGATGTGACTGAAAATTGCTTCACATATCTTGTGCTTTACCTAGAAAATCACCATGTAATCATCTAAGATCTCACATTGAGATCCACATACCCAAAATTATATATAAAGCTATCCCAAGTCCCTGGCAAAAAGGAGAACTGATGTGATCCAAATAATAACACAAAGGTAATATGATATAACAAGGAGAGACATTAATTGAAATAATAAGCAACAAGGGAGAGGGTTATGGAAGGAAAATGGAAAAATGTGAGTCTTGGCTAATTTTTAATTTATGGATGGGTCAAATAATTTAGGTTTATAATTTATTAGACTTTTTCAGGGGTTAATCAACCAAAACACTGTATCATTGATATGTGTCAACACTGGATACATTTTTAATATTTATTTTCAATGATACTCTTATTATTGCTCTTTTTGTCTCTTTTTATTCTTATTTTTCCTTCCTTTTTTCCATCCTTCATTCGTTTGTTTTTTTCTTCCTTCCTTCTTTTTTTCTTTCTTCCTTCCTTCTTTTTTTCTTTCTTCCTCTTTCATTACCTTTTCCTTTCTTTATTCCTTCTTCTTTTTGCAGGGGGGGGAATAATACCCTTATTTGGAAACACACCGCCCTCTTTTTACCAATTTTACCAATTTTACATTTTACCAATGTAAAAAGTTTTATCAATATAAAAACTAATGCCCCATTCTCATACATGGAAAGCATCCAACAATGGTTAGTACTTGAATTCTGAGTGTGCCTACTTATTGGTATTCTTCTTAGGCTTCGTAGATTAAATACGAGATGGCAGTTTTGAATTTCAAATAAACAACAAATCAATTTATAGTACAAATACATTTCATGCAATATAATTTTATTTATATATATAAAATTATATATACAAAATATAATTTTGTATTTTTATTTGTTAACCTGGCAACCTTAATGTGTTCATTCTATTAATCTCATGTGAAATGGTAATATGAATATGAAGTGTAATTCTCAGATCCAGTCACATGGATTTGTTTCTCCTCACACATCTGAGTTTTCTGAAATATGAACTTTAAAACCATATAGTTCTGAGTTTAAATCATAATGGTATGAATCTGATCAAATCACCCCTCCAGGCTCATTTTTTTTTCCATTTAGTAAACAGTAGTAATGACAGTAAAAGCTTTGGAAGCTGTTGTGAAAATTAAATGACATTATATGTAAAGTAACTGGCAAAGGCACTTCTTATTTGTAAATTATTTATTTAAAAAATGAAGTTAAATAAAATTTTAGAACTTCATCAAGGTACTAGAATAAAAACTTTCTCTCTTGAAAATACACCCATTTTCTCAAATTCAGAGAAAATAAAAGTCCCTTCATTATGTTGTTTCTGCATGAAGTATACTTGTCACTTTTTAAAAAAGGAGATGAGGAGGTCACACAAGGAATCTACAAACCTGCAAATCAGAATCTGGAAGACTATGAGATATTTTGATAATAGGCTGTACAAAAATAGGTAATATAGTAATACAGACACTGAACTTTGGACTAAAGAAGACTTTGGATTTAATTCCTTTTGCTTTTCATATGACCTGTGAATTTGTCTTTACGTATAAAATTGGAATAAAAGTTCCTTTTTATAGTATTATATGTATGATAAATGGAATAATAAATTTAAAATAATTGAGCATAATGAAGATACTAACACTGCCACTCATATCTAAAAGTTCTGTGTCTTTTTTTTTTACCTTGTGCTTTTTATAGTTGTTTTTAGTCTCAGTTTCTTTTGATTATTTTCTCCCTATGCCTTGTAAAACTTATGTCTACTTTCCTTCCTCTTCTCCAATAAAAGTTTTCCTTTTTTTTTTTTTAAGATTTTATTTATTTATTTATTTGACAGACAGAGATCACAAGTAGGCAGAGAAGCAGGCAGAGAGAGAGGAAAGGAAGCAGGCTCCCTGCTGAGCAGAGAGCCCGATGCGGGGCTCGATCCCAGGACCCCAGGATCATGACCTGAGCCGAAGGCAGAGGCTTAACCCACTGAGCCACCCAGGCACCCCAACAGTTCTCTTTTTGTGTCTTTAAAAATTTTAGATCTATAGCTGCCCCTTTACATGTGTGATCTATAGAAGTTATTTTTCTCAAGTGTTAAAATGTATGCTATATGCAATCTTGGAAGAAATGTGTAAAGCCTGCCTTTTGCCTTAACCTGATGAGTAAGTAAAGGTATGAACAACAAATGCTTGAAAATGAGAAGTTAATGACTACATTACGTAAGGAGAAAGAAAAGTAATTTGATAGATAAGAAATGTTCTCTGTTTTCAAAAAGAAATCTCTTCTAACCATCAATTATCCTTATACAAGTACTTTAAATATGTGAGTAAAAAATTTTTATGGTAGAGTATTATAGACAGAAAAATTGACCTCATAGTCAATATGGAAAGATCCCATGTCCCCTAGGAAACATTCCTTAACATTGAAAAATAGATGAATTGCAGGCAGGAAGATGAGACAACAAAGAAATTATTGTGCATGCCATAATTTATCAGACTGCATGTTAACAGAGGTTTAAAATTATTATTAAGTACACTAAGGAGAACAAAGTATTAAGTTTAAAAGTTTTTTTAACTTATTTGTCAAAAATATAATAAACAGCAAAATAAGCAATACTATATGGACACAGATCCATGGACTACAGAGTTCAAGGGCCAAATTACAGAACATTTTTTGAAGGTTGTAAAAAAGAATAAGAAGGGAGAGAAGAAATAAAACCATATATGGTATGTAAAGTCTAAAACATCTACTTTGCAAAAAAAGCTTGCAGATCTTTGACATATGGCATATGTATTAATTATTCCATCAATTTGTTTTTCTATCTCTGAAGTAAATTTTATAAACAAGATATAACTCATTTCCCTTTGGTTTAGTGTGGGAATGGAGAATAACAACGACTTGACTGTCTTTAAATGTCATTATTATTTTAGAATTTTGTCAAAGTAGAAGAGAATTATCCATTTATGTTTGAGGCAGAAGTAGGTTACAGGCAAGATCCAAAATGAGTTGGCCTCAAAAACTAGTGGAAGGCAAAACTGGGTGGAAGTGTCAAAAAAGAAACCAAGATTTCCTCACTTAATAAATTCCTGGAGTAACAAGTTATGAAAAATGCATATTCATTACACATATACACATAATCAGAATCAAAAAATTAGAGTAGGTACTGCACACATAGTTCTTAAACTAACATCACCATTTTATATATTGGAGTTTAGAAAACAGGAAGTAAACAGTTTATGTTTGGGGTCAATTAAAATCAATGGTGTATAGAACTTGCTATAATAAATATATAATGATGCATCATTAATATCAATAATACATTTGTTACCTGAATTATCATAAATATATTATTGGTCACTAAATTACTGGGAAATAAATTCTGGGTAATGAGTTCTTTAATATGAGTTATTTGCAAAATAGAAACCAGTAACCTGTGAGTTTTCACTCAGCCTCATTGTGGGATGCAATTTCACTTGTGATGCACGTGGTGGCAAGTGGAGAAATGTGCAGGAGCAACGTACACACAGATCATATCTACTGTGTGTTCCTTATATTCTAGGCCAATTCTAAGTGTATAACATATATTATACAAGAGTTTTCTACAGATTATCGTTGGTCATACAAAAGATAACTTGAACCGGCATAAGGCACAGACCATAATTGCAAAAAAAATGTTATATAGGAAGATCATTTTAGCAAGAAATCCAAAAGACTCTTCATTAAGCGCTCTAATGTTGGGAATGCTTATTGTGCAAAACAGACTTTAGGCTTCTCTATTTTCCCTGCCACTTTTCTTTTAAATCACTTTGTCTTAAGAGTATTATGACAAATGAGCTTTCAGGGTGAGTTACTGTTAGCTTTTGGCATCAGTTGCTCAAACTATGTCACTCGAATTTATTCTGAGCCTCTTATGCCAATGGCAACTCTGAAAGAAGTCTTACGAAAATGGGTACTTGTGCCAAGTATTATAGTAATGTTGTTCTAAACAGTTTATCCTCAAAAGAACTGTAAAATATTGATAATATATAAATACTTCAGATATAGGAAAGATTAATTTCAATAAAAGTACAAATAGATACTTTAAGATGAATTCATTCTAAATATACTTCTTCATTGACATTTTCCCTGGAGTCAAATATATTTCATAATGTCATAAATCCATAGGAAATTTTATATGATCACCTGTATTCTTTTATCAAACAGAGGGAGGAATATATTATCATGAAATACTACTCAATATGATACTTTTAAATAGTCATTAGTCTGCAGAGTCATGGCATTTGTAGTCTATCTAGTAGTGCATAAAATTCATTAGGAGGTGCTCCTTAAAGAAACTCAAGCCCTTTTCATATTTCACTAACATATTTCACTAACATTATATATAGATATAGATACATAATATCATTTTGTATTACATATCATTATGTAACATATTATATAACATACTATGTTACAGGGGCTAAAGATTAGCCCTGCTCTCCTAGATTAGTAATTTTCAGAGGGTTTAAAGTTGAGACAGCTGTTTTTAGAATAAACTCCAACATATTATTTCCTCATCAATGTGGCCTCAGAGAATTATGACTTTAATAGAAAAATATGAGGAGGAGGGGTAAAAGAGGGGTTTGTTATGTTTCCATCTCTTGATAATTGCATTCTCACGCTTTTTTTTTTAAGATTTTATTTATTTATTTGACAGACAGAGATTACAAGTAGGCAAGAGAGGCAGGCAGGGAGAGAGAGGAGGAAGCAGGCTCTCTGCTTCGCAGAGAGCGGGGCTCGATCCCAGGTGTCTGGGATCATGACCTGAGCCGAAAGCAGAGGCTTTAACCCACTGAGCCACCCAGTCGCCCCCATTCTCATGCTTTTTAATTATGGGCAAAAATTCCATTTGATCAGTCTCATACAAATTGGAAAGCAAAGTAGGTGTCTGAAGAGTTGCTGAGAGTCTAAGTGAGAGTTCTGTAATGCAGACCTAACTGATCATTTCTCACAGCAACTGTACATTTGTTTCCATCTTGAAGTCCTTAAAGATTGAAAAATATTAAAAAAACTCTTAGTTGGTTATGGCCAAATTCAATTGACCAATCCATCAATTAATTCGTCAAGATACTCTTTCCTCGAAGTTTTCCATCAAATTTTCACACGAAAAATCATTGTCTAAAAATGCTTAAGTCAAGCTAGAATTAATCTCAAAAGAGTTCACATTTAGATCACTTACTTGTATATTTGTTTAGCAATTTAACTTTGCATGAAACCTCTAAAGCAAATATTCCCTATTGACAAAAGGAGATTTTATTTTTATTTTTTTAATATTTTATTTATTTATTTGACAGACAAAGATCACAAGTAGACAGAGAGGAAGAAGCAGGCTCCCCGCAGAGCAGAGAGCCCAATGTGGGGCTTGATCCCAAGACCCTGGGACCATGACCTGAGCCAAAGGCAGAGGCTTTAACACGCTGAGCCACCCATGCGCCCCAAAAGGAGATTTTAGAATGTTTGTTTTCTGATACTGTGTGGGAGATAAGTACACTATTAGAAGAGTGCAAATTTAAGTCTTAGAAGTGCAGCATCAGAATTTAGATATGTCTCAGGTGAGAGGGAATAGGTTGTTTAAATTGTTTGAAGACTGTATAGACTCGGTGACATATATGGTCAGCTAAAGATTGTGACAATAATCCTGCAGCAGATGGTAAGACTCTGGACTGAGCAGGGGAAGGAAATTTATCATGGGATAATGAAACTAGGATATTGGAGGGAAGTGGAGAGTAGAAGCAATGCGAAATCTAATAGGATTTTCAACTTAAAGTGCAAATGGCAGAAATGGGGAATTAGCATGGGAAACTGTTTTGAGAAAAATAGTATTAATGTAGCTATAGGTATATACTGAGATAAGGAAGAGAAACAAAATGAGATAGTTGATTTTTGAGCAGGATTTTGACTTGCATCTATGTAGGTGCAGGTTACTTGTTCTCGAATTTCCAGCTAGATCTTCTGATATACTCAATTTTTAAAAGAGATAATGGTTGGACAATTAAGAAATAAAGTGCTTTGTTTTTAAGGAACAGGCATTTCTTTAAATGTTAATGGTATAACTGGTATTTAGAGAAATAAATTCCAAAAGATTAGGAAAAAAATTTAAGACTCTTTTTAGGCAAATTCTATACCTTATGACATTTATAGCTGTATCCCATTTACACTTTCGAGCTTCATTTAAAAATAACTACATGCCACATAATTCCAAATGGCCTTTCTCATCACAGTATGGTTATTTTAAAAATTCAATTTGCATTAGCATAATTCTAACTGACATTTAAACTGTCAGTCTACATTTCTCACAGACTGTTAATTTTATCTGAAAATGATAGAGTATATCACCATCAAGTCAATGATCAGATATGGAGATAAATTCAATTAAATTTCAAAACAAAATACCAAACAAATACCAAGATAATTAAATAACTGTGCTAGATTTGAATTTGAGGTGCCTGTTCTTTAAAATGCTTTGAATAATCAACTAAAGTTGCAGATAGATAGACAGGTGATAGATTTAGATAGACACACACACACACACACACACACACACACACACATTTATGCTAGAGTTTTGTCATGACAAATCCAGTCAGTCAAATGTGTGATATACACAGATGTATCGAATCAAAATTAATTATACATATTCAAGCTAATTTGACATTCTGTGATAAAATCAATTAGGTTAGTCAGTCAAAATAATTTATGTATAATTTGAATATGCATGGAATCTGAGAAAATATAATAATATAGTATATAGTGTTTGGATTTAAGTTTGAAAATAAATTAACTGATTTATTATTTATTATTTATTTATTATTATTATTTGAAATAGGAATGCATGGATTTAACAATGTAAGGCATTATCAATACACATTTTTCACGCAATGTGTGACTAATAAATTAGCTTTTATAATGGACTGATAAAAATAATTTAGATCACAAACTTTTGTGTTGTGATCCAACTGTCTATACTTCACCAACTTGTTCTACTTTGCTTTTCAACGGGTACTAAGGAAAGAAAAGAAGAGAGAAGAAAAACAAAAAGGAAACTGGAGAAATCCTAAAAGGATGGCATCTTGACATTGATTCTTTAAGGCCTTTAACATATCAACTGTCACTCAAGATGTCTCTGGCATATACAAAGTCAGTGTAGGTAAACTAGGAGCGTCTACAGTGAATAGCTAAGTCATGGATTCTATTGAGATATGAAGAAAAAGAAGAGCTGATTATTTTCGTGACATAACAAAGGTGGCTTGTTCTTACATCATCTAGAATGTGGACTCAAATTTCCTTTTCTTTTTTATTTATTTTTTTAAATTTTTTGATTTTTTTATGAACATATAATGTATTATTAGCCCCAGGGTACAGGTCTGTGAATCGCCAGGTTTACACACTTCACAGCACTCACCATAGCACATACCCTCCCCAGTTGGACTCAAATTTCTTAAGTAAGGGCCTGAGAATACCTTCAAGTCACCTCAGGAAAGGGTTGTACCACCATACTTGTTTGTGGTGAAATGAGAAAGGTTTCCCGACTCTGATGCTGGAGAACAATCTGAATTTGTACGTTAAGTTTTTCCAAACTGAACTGGCTAGGAGAAAACTCTGCATCTGGAATAACCTGGTAGCAGAGAAAATAGTTGTTTCCTGTGCACATGTGTTTATAGAAATTCAAAAAGAGCAGCAGGTACTATTCCATTAATAATTGTTTGCATCTAGCACCTCAAGTGAGACTAACAGCTTGAATGGGCCATAAAGTGTATATAATATTGTAAAGAGGAAAAAATAAAAACAAATCAGGAATCAAAGGTTTATGGCAGCACTGAGAGGTCTAGAATATGTGCCTCTTATTGAAGTGAAACTAATACTCATCAGATAGGAGAGCAATCAACAAAATAATGGAATTCTTCAAAGATTTAATCGGTGCACACACAGAAACACAAACACACTATACTAAAGAATTTTAGAACCAAAAGCAATATTTCAAATGTAAAAATTTATCAGGTACATTAAAAATAAATAATATCTACTTTTGAAAACAAAATTGCTTGGGAGCTGAAGAAATATATAAAATCATTGAAAATAAAATAATAAAAGAATATCTAAAAAATATAAAGGAAGGACCCAGAAGATATAATGTGAATAGTAAGAATTCCAGAAGAAAATGGACAGATAGGAAGAAATAGCAAAATCAGCAATAGAGAAGAATTTCTCTGATCTGAACAAAGATCTGAAGCTGCGCAATGAAAGGCTCATGATAATCTAGGGAAGATATATATATATTTTTTTTAATTAGACAAATATTCACAAAATACTTAAACTCCAAGTAGAAAATAAATTTAAAAGAAAAATATTACAAAGTTACGAAAATGTTACAAGTCTAAGACATAAAGATGATTTGCTGTGAAACTTCCACTGACCTTGAAATTAGGGGTTAATACTGTGTCTAAGTAAAAAATCTCATAGTGCTAAAAGAATCTTGAAATTTACCGTGTATGCTTGTGTTTAACAGCTATGGAAACAGCTATAAAATATTGCATGGAAAATATGTATCTTTAATATAATTAGTCAGCACAGCAAATTGCTCAAAACAATAAAAGGGCACAGAGATGGGTATCTGAATGATTGGATTCCCAGCTATCATCTTTGCCCACACTGAAGTATAACAGCATTGAGTAGGTGCCCATATTATGGATCTTCTTTCTCAATTCATAGGAAAGAGAAAATGTTACTCTGAAAAATGCTATAAATAATTTTTCTGAGTTATAGTTAAGATTTGTTAAAGAATTTTTAAAAACTGGCAATTCATAGAAGGGATTATCCGTCTGACAAATTAGCTTGTGAAATGGTACTCCAAACACTTCTAGTTCTCAAGAATGTGTTAATCAAGTATCACTTCTTATTCTCTAGACTGGGAATAAACACAATGGGAACTTCCAGGGATTGTTAGAATGGAAAATAGTGGATATTTTCATGAACTCCTCATGGGAATCTGTTATGCCACACTGCATTTAGTAGAACAACCAAAAAGCAATTATATATACTTCCAAGCAAGGATATAGTTGCAAGATACTACTCAGAATTGACAGCTCAAAATGGGCAAAATTTGAAAGCACATCAATAAGGCTATGGTGGCATAATCACATTTTATGTATAGTACTGATAATTACGGCAATACATTTTACTTGGCACCTTCTATGAATCAGGCCCTTTCCTAAGCATTTTACAATTATACAAGTTAAGCAACATCATTATCCCTGTTTTATAGATAGAATAATTGAAGCAAAGATTATTTATAACATATCCAAGGTCACATAATAGTAAGTGGGGAGATTGGATGAGAATGTAAGCAATCTGTTTCTAAAGTATATGTTCTCAAGCATTCTTATGTATTTAACATATAATTGATAACTTGGACACAGTTTAAAAGAATGACCTAGATCTACATTACATATCTGGAAGATTGTTCATGATTTATTTTTAAGTAAGAAAAGCAAGTAAAAAATGGGAATATTGATGTCATATATATCTTATATTCCCTACAACAACTAGATCACTAATACAAAAAAATATTTTTGGTGCACAGAACTTTTTGCTTAATTAAATTGAATTAATTTGGAAACACCTACATGTTTCTGGACAAACATATGATGTACTTCTGATATTTTCCCAATTTTTATAGTCTGATAACCATTCTGGCTTCAGTTCAGTTATATAAAAACACTTAAAGGTGAGAACTAAGAGAAGTCTACATTTAGAAGCAAATCAAACACTGCATTAGGCTTTCGTGTCTTATCCCACAGTATTTTGAAAACAAATAAACTAAATAATGAATCTTTCCATTATTTCACCATATCAGAAAGAAACATTATTGTCCTCAAATATTCCCATGTTAAAATAACTTGTATATCAAGCTGTTGATAAGTCCTTATATAAATGAGATATAAATAATCCCTGGTCTCAGTGAATTTTCAAATATTATTTGAATTGTATCGAATTTTTGTATTTTCAAAATAAATATCCTCCAGAGATGGTTATTCGCTGAATATACGTCCTGCATGTCCATATTACAGGCAAAACAACAAAATCCACTGGAGTGCCATAGAATGACTTTGAAGTCTAACTTTTGAAAAAATCATTGTTTGATTGAACATGTTTATAGACAAAATGAAAGTATCCATGAAATGACTTTGAATAGGAGGTGGAGTTACAGAATAATGGTGACTAATCTCTTCTATACTCTCTACACCAAAATTTCCTCCTACTTTGACTTTATAATCAATGGACTTCCAGTAAATAGAACCACTTGCAGTTCCTCAACTCTATATTTTTGGTTTGTAGGCATTTCTACTCTCTCTCTGCTTCTTAACTATTCATACCCATGTATAGCCTACTCAGACACATGGTAAAATCTTTATTTTTTTTTTTACATTTTCCCATGAGTTCCCTAGCCTAGTTCTAGGTCTGGATACTGTTTTCTGTTTCTGCTATGCTGACCAATATTTTGCACTTGTCACACCATAATATAAATTGTCTTTTTATTTCAGTACAATCCAAATAATTTGTCACATGTTTGAAGACATAAAGTGACTTGTTCATCTATATCCCTCACTCTAGTGTTTGATGCTTCTAAGAGACATTCAGATGAAAGGTGAGAGAGACAACCAGTCACAATATATTAAAACAGAGAGACTCCAGAAATTTGTCCTTAATATTCATCACAAGAGAACCTTGTGAGCAAAATAAATCAACAGAAAGCCAGTCTACTCCATGAAACTCTGTAATTAGGAATGTGCTTGTGTGACATTGGGTAAAACTCTCTGGGATTACATTCTATGCTTTATTTAAACTTAAATCCTCTCAAATCTATTATTTATATTTATCGGATTGTTACTTAAAACAAATGAAAATTAATAGAAAGTTGATTGGAATTTAAAATATATATTTGGCATTTTTAAAAAATCAACTTTAGTTTCAATCAATAGATACTCAAATACTAATCCCCATAATTTAAGTAATTAAAAATGTTATAAATTTAATGTTTGACAATTTTCATCAGTGACACCTGATTTTAATTTTAATTGCTGAAATTATATAATTATTTTCTAAATATAAATAGATACCAGGTAGATTTTGCTTCCCTGCTTAGTTGCATTGTACATGAATTCTGTTTATAAATAAATACATATGTGCATATATATGATATATGCATCATATGCTCACATACATATGCTGAAGAGGGGCAGAATATGCCACCTCAAAATATGCATTTTGGCATAGTGATTGTTTTAAATGAAAGTTACTTAAAAAGCCAGGGCAAAAAGGACACTGACCCTTCTTGTCCCATCTAAATTACAGATTTCAGTGAGCTTTCACAGAAACACTCCTCTAAGTCACCAGCACTATAAAAACAGAAATCTCATGTTAGCTCAGAAAATTTTCTTGTCTTTCCATAGTTGATTGCTTTTCCTCTCTTGGCTCCATGTATCTCTGATTCTGTCATTACCCAGTAAATTTTTCTTTTCTGGACTTACATATAAATAGAATCATCTTCTTTTCCGTATGGCTTATTTCACTCAACATAATGTTTTCAATAGTTTGTTAATATTTTGGCTGATTATACCACAATCTGTCTATCTGTTAACTTATTGATAGACATTTGGGTACTTTGCAGCTTATTGCTATGAGCAAAAGCTGCTATAAACATTTAGAAACAAATCTTTGTTTAAAGTTTTTTTATATATTTTGGGTAAATATCTAGAAATAGAATTGCTGCTTCATATGGTAAATATATGTTTAACTTAAAAAAAAAACAACAAAAAACAAAAAACCTGCTGTACTAATTTCCAGTGTGGTTGCATGACTTTAAATTGCCAGCAGCAACATGAAAGAGTTCCAGTTGCTTCACCTTTTCACCAACATTTGGAAACATATTTATTGAAAAGAATGATCCTTTCTCCATTGAATTACTGTGTAGTTTTGATAAACATTAATTGATCATATATGTGTGAGTTTAACTGTGCCCTGCCTTGTATTTCAGTCATTTAGAGAGTTCTCCTTACATCACTGGTCTTCATCAATGTGACTTTAGAGCAAGTCTTAAGATCATAGAAAGTAGGGGCACCTGGGTGGCTCAGGGGGTTAAACCTCTGCCTTTGGCTCAAGTCATGATCTCAGGGTCCTGGGATTGAGCCCCACACAGAGCTCTCTGCTCAGCGGGGAGCCTGCTTCCCCCTTTCTCTCTACTTGTGATCTCTCTCTCTGTATCAAATAAATAAATTCTTTTAAAAAAAGGAAACAAAAAAGATCACACAATGTAAATCCTCCTAGTCTGTATTTCTCTTAAGAAACTTTTCTGACTATTCCAAGTCCTTTGAATATCCATAGACACTTTGAATCATCTCAGTGTCTACAATAAATATAGCCTACATGGCTTTTTGTTCGGATTATACTGAATTCATACATCAATTTGAAAAAGATGATCAGTTTAATATATTGAGCCCTTCAATCCATGAGTATACCCAAACTTCCATGTGTTTGGGCCTTTTAAAAGTTTATCTCACCAGTGTTTTGTAGTTTATGTGTATAGATTATTTTAATATTATTAAATATTAATATTTAACATTACACTATTACACATGATTTCTTAAATGTTTTCAGATTGCAATTCTTATTGCTTCTATAGAGAAATAGCTTTTGTTTTATGCTGATCATGTGTCCTATGGCCTGCTCAACTCATTGATTCTAGTCAGTTTTATTTTGAATGACTACTTCTAGTCAGTTTTACTTTGGTGAATTCACTTGGGATTTTCTACACACATAATCATTTCACCAGCATTTAGAGGGTTACTGCTTTCCAGTGTGGATGCCTTTTCTTTATCTATCTTTCTTTATGGAATTAGCTAGAACCTAAAGTATTATGTTAAACTGATGTGGTGATAAAACAACATTCTTGTCTTATTTATAATATTAGGGGGAAATATTAAAACTGAGATCACTGAATAGAGTTAGCTACTCACAGGTGTCCTTACGAGGTTGAGGAAGTTCCAGTCCATTCCCAGGTTCTGAGTTTTTGTTAATCATAAGAGTTATTGAGTTTTTTCAAAGGCTTTTTCTGGCTACTTTTACATTCTCTTTATCAATGATGGTCAATAATTTGATAATGATATGCTTTGGAGATTTTTATATCCTTAAGTTTTGATTATGTTTAATGATTCATGTTGTGTTTATTATTAAGCTTGTAGGTCATTGAGCTTCTTTAATGGATGGCTTAATAGATTTTGTCAAATTAAAAAAATATTTTAGCCATTATTTTTCCAAATATTTACTCTCCTGCTATCTCCTTTGAGGACTCAATCTGCCTCTATTTCACACCCACTACAAGGTAATGTCTTAGTAGTCAATGAGCTCAGTTTAAGTTTTTCATTTTTTTTTCCTCTGTATCCTTCATTTTTAATAGAATCCACTGTGATATTTACTATGGTCTTAATTTCTACATTGTCTCACATGTTATTAATTTCTGTCTAACATATTTTCCTTTTAAATAGTATTTTATTTATAGAGGTTCTATTTGATCTTTTTAATAATGTCCTTTCTTCTACTTCTGACCGTGTTTTCCTTTAAATTTCTATCCATACTATTTTTTAACCATTTTATTGTGGTATAATTAGCATACAAAAAAGTGGGCATATTTAACATATTCATTTCGATGAATTCAGAGAGTATAAACTTCTAACACCATCACCACAATCATATCTGTAACCTCCAAAAGTTCCCTCCCTTTTTATTTATTATTATTATTTTGATAAGACCTATCCTTTTGGAAAAATGTTAAGTATACAATACAGTAATATTAAATATAAGTGCTATGTTGTACAACAGATCTCCAGAACTTACTCGTCTTGCAAAATGTACCCTCCACTTACAGCTCTTCGTTTCCCCTCCCCTAGGCCCTAGCAACCACTGTTCAATTCTTTGTTTCTATGAGTTATTATTTTAGGTTGCTCATGTAAGTGGGATTATGTAGTATTTATCTTGGCTGATTTCACTTAGCATAATGTAATATTTATTAGTTGTTCAACATTGTGATATTGCATTGTTATATTTCTGGATTTTTTGTGTGTGTTCCTTCAGATGGTAGATAGTTTTGTTTGGGGAAGAATTAACACTTCTTCTTGATCATTTTAATCTTTTACAGGTCTCTTCTTAAGCTTTGCAGTTTTGATTCTAGAGTAACTTTCGCCATGTATAAAGTTCATCTTTGAGGTCTTCACAAAATACACCTGCTGATCATTGAGCACTATTGACTGGATGATTATAGCTCAAATATGTCTTCCTATTTGAACTCTGAAAATTATTAAGCTTACCCCTCCACCTCACCACCCAATTTGGGATTTTTGCCGGCATATGTGGAGTTTCACTCTATGCAAATCCAACTTAATAATCAGCTAACACTTGAATAAATGTCTAAGCAGGTGTCCAGAGTTCTTTCTCTAGGTATCATATCATCCTTCTTTCCATAACTGTACTCCACCACTTCCTGGCATCTCAGCTTCATATTCTGATTTCGATCTCTGTACATCAGTAAGATCATATGCTCCATTGTTCCTCTGACTGTCTAGAAATTACCTCCAGACAGAAGATAAGGACAATAGCAGTGCTCTTCTAATGTGTTTCCCTTCTCTTGGGGATCTCATTCTTCTGTGGGCTGGTCATTAAATGTTTGAAAGTAATTTTTCATACCTTTCATTGAGGTTTTCAGTTTTTATTATTGGTAGTGAAGTCCAGTTTTTGTTACTTCATCATATTTGAAAATGGAACTCCAGATATTATGAATTGTTAAGTTTTTACAAATTTGAATGGATAACAGTTTTCTTCTCTCTATATGTATTTACCATTTAGATTACTTCTTTAGCATATTGTCTGTTAATAGTATTTGCATTGATTTTTCTTATTGATTTATATGCATTTTGGCCTACGTATTCTTTTTTCATATGTGGTTAATTTTTTAATTGCTCTGTAAATTGTTTTCAATGGAATTTTGATTTGTTTCATAAGCCAACCTTAAAATGTTTCCTTAGTCAAATTCATGAGTTTTTTCCTTTATGGTTTTACCTTCTAAATTATTTTTGAAGGCTAATTTAAATATTTTTAAAGTAATCTTTAATTTCTCTTTTTCTTTTGTTTTCTTTTATTATTTTATTTTATTATATGAGTATGGTTGACACATGATGTTGCAATAATGTCAGGCCTACCTCATAGTGATTCAACAACTCTGTATGTTGTGTTCTGCTCACCACAGTGTAGCTACCATCTGTCACCATACAGCACTATTACAATACCATTGACTATATTTCCTATGCTGTGCCTTTCATCCCCATGACTTATTCATTCCATAACTGGAAGCCTGGCTCTCCCTCTTACCTTCACCCATTTTACCCATACCCCTACCTTCCACCCTTCTGGCAACCGTCCATTTGTTTTCTGTATTTATGGGTTTGTTTCTGCTTTTCATTTGATTATTCATTTGTTTTATTATTATTATTTTTTAATTTCACATATAAGTGCAATAAAATAACAAGTATTGGCAAGGATGTAGGAAAAAGAAACACTTGCACACTGTGTGGGAATGTAAATTGGAACAGCCACTGTGGAAAATAGTATGGCGGTTCCCTAAAAAATTAAAAATAGAAATACCATTTGATCCAGTAATTCTGCTACTAGGTATTTGCCCAAAGAAAACAAAAACACTACTTCAAAAATATACATGCACTCTTGGGGCGCCTGGGTGGCTCAGTGGGTTAAAGCCTCTGCCTTCAGCTCAGGTCATGATCTCAGGGTCCTGGGATCAAGCCCCGCATCGGGCTCTCTGCTCAGCAGGGAGCCTGCTTCCTCCTCTCTCTCTGCCTGCCTCTCTGTGTACTTGTGATTTCTGTCTGTCAAATAAATAAGTAAAATCTTAAAAAAAATATACATGCACTCCGATTTTAGTGCAGCACTGTTTACAGTAGCCAAGATATGGAAGTAGCCCAAGTGTCCATTGATAGATGAATGGCTAAATCATTTTATATATACATATGTATGTATATATAAAATATATATTCTAGTAAGTTAATTTCATATTTAAATAAGTAATGCACATGTTATTTATTTTGGTGCTCAATATGAGGCATATCAGGCCAGGTATTCATCAAAGTCCATGTCTCTTATCCTCTATTTTCTGCTGAGGATTATGTGTTAGAGCTATGATTTGCATCTAGGTTAAATTATGTGACTTTTCCTCACTGAAATGGAAGATGAATCGAAATACTGTACCTTACTTGCAAGCTACAGTATCAGGGATTTTGCTTTCTGTCTGTTTGTTTGCTGGTGAGGAGTACTTCAAGGTTCTTAGGTATGGCAGAGGTTAGTATAGAACCAGGAAGAAAGCTGCTCTCTGATGAGGAAAAATTATATGGGCTATTATATAAGTCATTATACTTATATTGTATATTTATTATGGCAGTTAGCAAAGCTAATAATGAATTAATTAAAATGAGGTTATCTTTATATTTTTCCAAACAATTAATCACTGGTTTCAATATCATTTATTGAATGATTTATCCATCCACTTAAGTAATAATGAGGTTATCATTTTTCCAAACAATTAGCCACTTGTCACATTACAATTATTGAATGATTCATTTAGCCCCTGTTTTGAAATATCACCTTTCCACATAAAAATTTCTTTCAAAACAGTCTATTTCATTACATTTTTGTATATTCTATTTATCCAAAGTTTCTATGTCAGATGTGCACTATATTTTAACATCATGTATATTTAATAGCTTTTAATACTTGTAGAAAAAGTTGGCTTTAGCATTTATTTTTTCTTGACTATTCTTACTCCTTTATTCTTGCACATGATTTAAGAATTTTTAGCAATTAAAGCACAGTATGTCAATTGACATTGTGTTTAATTTATAAATTAATTGAGTGGAAATTTTTATCTTTCCAATATTGTATTTCTTTTAAGGAACATATTATGTCTCCCATTAATTTAAGTCTCCATTTAAATTCCTTAGTGGCACACACTCATTTGTAAAACTGTATGCAAAATAATTGGAAATGAAAACCCAGACATTTAGAAAGAACGCAGTGAAATATTAATGGCAGAATAACAGTAGTATTGTTTTTCATTAGAATCTTTGTTAGGATTTAATATGACTGAGCAGAGAACATCAAGGGTTCATGTATCTGTTGGAAAAAATGGTGTCATCATAAGATCACAGTCCTAAAAAACAAAACAAAGCAAATAAACAAAAAACACAACACTCCTATGCATTGTAGAAGGAGGGAGGAATTTATTCTTGTATCAATTAATACAATAATAATTTTAATAATCTGCCTCAGTGTTGCCCATATGGGAAGAGGCCTAAAAACACCATATATTTCCATTTTGTAACTTTATATCATTCAGTAACTTTATATCATAACCAAAGGCATAGGTATAAAGCATTAGTATCCCTGATTTTAATTATACTAACAGTATTCTATCCAAAAGTATCTCTCTTCAGCTTCTTTCTTTTCCAATATTAAAAGTGACATTCTTTCTAACTCACCCCTAATTTATGCTCAAATTTTATGTGTCAAATATGTTTAAATGACATGAACAAACTGAGTTGCTAGTTTTGAACTCTCAGTTGGGGGGTTAGCTTATACTTCCAAATTTCCTCAAAATTTGTGTAGGCATATGCTTTGCACATCCCTCCAACTCCATATTCCAAAGACAACTCAACTCAATTTACCATAGATATGTTTTTGTCTTCTGGTTGTTTGAAAACAGAATCATCAGTATTTTATGTTATCAGGTAGAACATTAAAAATTACTTGTATTTCTCCTTTCTTCCTCTTACTCTTCATGAATAATCCTTCAAAACAATTCCAGTTTTTTTTGTCTTCCAGATCTACCTTGCTTCCATTGGTTTTGTTCAGGCGTTCATTGACTTTTACATGATTTTCTCTAATAAGTTCCAGCTGCTCTCAAGCTTTCTTTTTCCTCCAAAACATGATTATGTTTTGGGTACTTTTATACACTGTCCATGGGAGACTAAACAAGAGAAATTACTTTGAAAAATGAAGAATGAAATAGAGTAACTTATTCTTTGAATTAGCTATTCTATGGCATAGATTTGCCCAATTAAATGTAAACTTACCACTATCATAAGGACATGCATGTTTATAGCAGTTTACAAATAGTAGCTTGAACTGAATCTCAAAGGACCAGATAAACATATTGCAGTATATTCCTAAAACATAATCCTACTTAACAACATAAAGAAATAAATTATTGATACAGCAAAGAAATTATTATCAACATCATTTTGCTTAGATTCTACACACAAAATCATATATTCCCTATGATTCCATTTATATAAAATTTTGGAATAGGGAAAATAATCTATGCTCAAGTATCAGAACAGACATGATTGTGTTTTAACTGGGTACTGACTGGGAAGGGGCATGGGGAAACATTCTTGAATGATAATGATGTTCTGCATTAGGGATCTGAAAACTTTTCTGGAAGGGCCAGAGAGTAAATTTTTTGAGCTCTCTGAACTGTATGGTCTCTGTTGCAACTACTAAGAATTGGAGTTTTTCCCCCTCCCCTTGAATCTGGACTGGCCACATGATGCATTTGATCAAAAATATGCATTGGAACTGTCAATGTGTGACCATATGTGTAGGTCTCACTGGTTCCATTTCACAGTTTTAATAGCCAGCTGCCTGACTACACTGTGGATGGAGAGATCACATGGAGAAAAAGAAGTCTTAGAGGTTAAGACTACAAAAGGAGAAAGGGAAGTCTCAAGAATCTGGTCTACTGTGTTGAGACACCACCGTATTAGTAAACCCTTTGGATCCTCCATCTTAGAGTCATTTTTATACTTTAGTTTTTGTTTACTATATATTGATATAATTAAAAATACAGCAAAATGTTTAGGTTTAAAGGTACAGTCTGTTCCCCCCTCCCCACCATGAATCCTGTGGAACTACTACCTATCAAGATACAGAACATCTCCTGTCCTCCCAAAGGCTCCCATGTACCATGTCCCAGTCCATAAATTACAACTCGTCAAAGTTAAACATGGGTTGTCCTGCGATAAGTGCCTTTCTGCTTAAACCATATTTTTTCCTCTTTTTAGATTAATTGTCTACTAATAGAACATATACTTCCATAGCCTCCTCCGAATGGATTATGGCAAGTAAAACAAAATCTTGAGTACCCTAATGCCATCTATTTGTACATATACTTGCTTTATAATTTGTTTGTGTATAGAAATTAAAACTGTAATACTTTTTTCCCCTTGGAAAACTGATAGGTTTACTAGGGTTCCTGGGTGGCTCACTCAGTTGAACATCTGATTCTTGATTTTGGCTCAGGTCTTGATCTCAGGGTTCTGAGATCAAGCCCTGCCACCAGCTCTGCACTCAGCAGGGAATCTGCTCCAGATTCTCTCTCTCCCTTACCCTCTCCCCCTCCCTCCCACTCCCCCCCAAATAAATAAATAAAATCTTTAAAAAGGAAAGAAGCAAAGAAAGCAAGAAAGAACGAGAGAAAGAAAGAAAGAAAGAAAGAGTTGATATCATTACTTTACTGACTTATAGGTTTGTTTCTTTTAAGAGTCAAATGGCATTTGGATTTCTGAACCTGTGTTTATGAGACTGTTTCTTCCTTTCCAGATGCTGTGGTAAAGTATCTCTGTCCCAATGTTCTGAATTTTAATGTAATATGCCTTGTTGAGAACTTCCTTTCATTCATTGTTTTAGGCATCAGGTATATCTCTCAATTTTATGTTTCAGTTATTAGTTCCATGAAATATTCTGGGTGAGATATTTCATAATATACTTCTCCACTTCATTTTTTCTCTATGTCTGAATAAATGTCCAGATATTGAAATTTCCTGAAATTATTTCTTTTTTTCATATCTAATCTCTTCTTTACTCAGTCTTCTTGCTTATTGTAGCATCTGGAAATTATCTCTAACTTTATTTTTACCATCATTCCATTGGAGTTTTCATTTCTGAGATCTTTATGCATCTTTAACTGTATCAGTGTCTGTGGCTGTATTTCCAAAGTATCTTTAGTTGTCATTCCTTATTACAGATTCTTTTTTCTTTTTCTGTGTATGAAAGATCCTTTCTGAGGCTATTACTCACAGATATGTGGGTGCATTGTATTTACTCCTTCCTACCGTCCCATGTTTCTTCTGGTTTCCATGAATTTTTTCTCCTCAAATATCTGATGTATCTTAGCTATCCAATCATACTTAGCTGTGAGGAACAAAACTTTGAATGAACACTCCTTGGTTCTATTCAAAACACGCCCACTAACGAGCTTCTAGAGCAATGTGTCTGGTCTATGTTTTTGAGGGACCATTACCTAAGAAGATCTGTTAGTTTTTCATTTCTGGTACTCAATTTTCCCAGGGAAGAGTTATCCAGTGTCCCACTTTGAGAGGTTCAAGTCTAGTTGTCATTTTTCTCAGACCCACTGGATATGGGAATAGTTGCTCTCAGTTCAGGATAGAATGTTTCATTTGACTTATATTCCTTTTTCAGTGTGATCTCCCTGCTATGCTATTGTCAGGGTTCCCTGCCTCCCTGGTGCAACACTTCCAGAGTGTAAATGGAGACTGTGCTTTTCATTTGTGCTGTAAGGGAAGAAATATGAAAATCTAAGAGCATTGAAACATACTTTCAAATATTATTTGGGTCTATTGACCTTTCTCCGGCTTCTATGTCCAGAGGTAGTTCGTGCCTTCAGAGCCAAGCTGTGCAGGAAAGAGCTCTGCAGCATGGATTTGCCTGCTTCAGCCAGACCCAGACCAGAGAAAACTGCATTTCTCAATGACACCTTGTCCATTTTCTTTGTCTTTCAGATTTTGTTGCTGCCATTTACTCTTCCATTTCCATTGTCTTTACGCATGTATTCATTATATATTCTTTTATAATCTTACTGGGGCTTTGTGAGGTGCAGACTGCACAAATATTTGTTTAATCTTCTGTGTTTACTAGAAGTACACAAACTCCTTTTAAGAAGTTGGTAGGAAAGCAAAGCAAAAGAGACCATGTTGCTGGAAATGCACTCAAGACACCGGTAAACAACCTTTTGATGTTTTCATGTTTGTTTTTTCTTTAATTCCCTGGAATTATATATTTCCTTGAAGAAATGTTGTATCTAAGATATCAGATGTATTCCAAGGTCTTGAGTTGTCTAATTTGCATTTGGTATGTGTGTTCACGAAAAATAAGGCCATTGATATCTGTGAGAGAAACGAACCTTTAGAATAAACATGAACTAATTCAGCATAAACTCTTGATAAGAAAAATTAGTTATTTTATCTTTGTATAGTTGGTGGTATGAGCCAAGTTTATTATTTTATTTAATCACACCTTAATGTATTACAATGCATTACAAATCAGAAAATATAAATGTATTACAAATGTATTTAATGTATTACAAATCAGAAAATATGAAATTATTAATCAAATGTGAGAATTTTAGTGAGTTATTGCTGTCTCTTTATGCACCTGTGAAGTTGAAGCTGTTATTTTCAAAGAGAATTCTGAAGATGATGGTGTTGTGAGGTCAAAAGGAGGCAAAATTAAAATTGAGAGACAGGTATTGTGTAAATACAACTGTTTTATTCACAAAGCACCCCCGTTTTGTTATTTATTTTTATTTTATTTCATTTTTTAAAGATTTTATTTATTTATTTGACAGACAGAGATCACAAGTAGGCAGAGAAGCTGGCAGAGAGAGAAGGAAGCAGGCTCCCCAAGGAGCAGAGAGCCCGATGCGATGCGGGGGCTGAATCCCAGGACCCTGGGATCATGACCTGAGCAACCCACTGAGCCACCCAGGCACCCCTAATTACTTATTTTTAAATGTAAATGCTTCCTCTATGTATGTATTGTGATTTCATTTTATTGTTAAAAGAAAAATCATTTTACTTAGAAAACTCTTTATGTAATTTTTTTCTATTTATGTGCTATTTGTTAAAAGATCTTTGATAATTCTTTTAGAAATGAAATCCAGTTAATCTGTAAGTAGGACAAGAGATATCTGATGTGGTTAGGACACTCAAGCTAATGCTGTAATTTTCGTACAACTTGGAAATGATAATAGTACCTACATAGCAAAAATGAAAAAGTGAAGTATTATTGTTATTACTGCTCGACAATGATAAAATAATTAAACACCCTTTGTGTATCTGAAAGGGTCAATGTGATTCATCCTTTACAAGTTCACTATGACAGTGATTTTTAGAAGAGTATTTAAAATTTGATTTTTTTTTTCATTCAGAAAGGAAAGTATATTGTTTACTTTTAGGCTTTAGCTAAAAATATGTACATATGTGGACAAACTTTCCAATTATGTTATTAAATTCCTCTTTGTTTGGTCGACTTGATTTTTCTGGACTGAGATTGGTGTCATAATATCTGGTATTACTCTTGGGTTTCCACCAGCATTTTCCTGAATTCCTCCCCCCAAAACCAAATTTGCCTTAAGTATTTCTAAGTAAAATTCAACAGAATATAAATGTTCATAGGAGTTTTTTTTTTTAATTATACCTTTCATCAACTCAAATGATTTTTTTTAGAGATTTATTTATTTATTTGACAGACAGAGATCACAAGTAGGCAGAGAGGCAGGCAGAGAGAGAAAGAGGAGGAAGCAGGCTCCCTGCTGAGCAGAGAGTCCAATGCGGGACTCGATCCCAGAACCCTGGGATCATGACCTGAGCCGAAGGCAGAGGCTTTAACCCACTGAGCCACCCAGGCGCCCCAACTCAAATGATTTTTAATCATTTATTCTTTTGCACATTTTCCTTTTTTTATTTAATTTTATTTCTTCAGTGTTTGAAGATTCATTGTTTAAGCACCACACCCAGTGCTCCACATGTACTGTCCTCCTCAACATCTACCACCAGGCCCACCCATCCCCACCTCCAAAACCCTCAGTTTGTTTCTCTCTCTTCCTAGAGGGTCTAAAAAGTGTATTTACCAATAATGCAGAACTAAATGAAATTGTTTAGTTCAAACTTAGAAGACATACAGCTGCTATAAATACAAAACACACTATTTATTTCTTATTGAGCTAACCTAGATTCCGAAGCTGGAAAAGACATTTTCCAGTTAATTAACTTAATGTTTTTTTTTAAAAGATTTTATTTATTTATTTGACAGACAGAGATTACAAGTAGGCAGAGAAGCACTCAGAGAGAGAGGAGGAAGCAGGCTCCCTGCTGAGCAGAGAGCCGATGTGGGGCTCGATCCCAGGACCCTGGGATCCTGACCTGAGCTGAGGCAGAGGCTTTAACCCACTGAGCCACCCAGGCACCCTGAACATAATGTTTTTTAAGAGTGTTTCTCTCAAATCATAGTGTATTTCAAGCTACTCCAGTAATAATTATTTAAATATTTTCACAAATTGAGGCACCTGAGTGCCTTAATTTAAGCATCTGACTTTGACTTAGGTCATATCCTAGGGTCATAGGATCAAGCTCCCTGCCCCTTGCCAGGCTCCTTGCTCAGAGCAGAGTCTGATTCTCTATCTCAGTCTGTCCTTCTCCCTGCTAGTTCTCTCTCTCTCTCACTTTCTGAAATAAATACATAAAATTCTTTAAAAAAATTAATAATTTCACAAATCCTCATCATGTATGAACAACCAGAAAACTGTTTTAGTTTATAGGTGATTCAAAGAAAATTGAATATTTTGCCTGAAAGTATTACAGATTGACCATAGAACTCATGTGTTAATTTCCAACACAAGACCCAGCTCCCGCAATTGATTACACTTGTCGGAGAAACAGTTTATTCTTTCACCTTCCGAGTCCAACTCAAAAGTGTAGACAACATCCAATTAAGAAACTTCAATACACTTGCTAAACTTAACAAATGCTTGTTTCATTAAACTGACAGCATGAATATGCCATTGTGCTTACATGTTAAAAATAGTTTATCCCAGGAGAGAAGTAAATGGTTTCATAAAATTTTCAAAGGGAAAAATTGTAAAGGGAAAAGTTTATTTTAATATTGAAGAAGAGTGTTATTAAAAGTCATAGAAAGTGAAATTTAAGAAAAATCCATTTCAAAATTACTGTTACAAAATCTATTTTAAGGCTAGCCAATTTTTTTTTAAAGATATTATTTATTTATTTTTCAGAGACAGAGGGACAGCGAACGAGTAAGCACAGTCAGAGTGGCAGGCAGAGGCAGAGGGAGAAGCAGGCTCCCTGCCGAGCAAGGAGCCCGATGTGGGACTCCATCCCAAGACGCTGGGATCATGACCTGAGCCGAAGGCAGCTGCTTAACCAACTGAGCCCCCCAGGCGTCCCAAGGCTAGCTAATTTAAATTAAGAGTTGATTTTCCTGCAGCTACCTTATCTTAAATTATAGATAGTTGTCCACTCTTGGGTTAGAGATGGAAAGGGTTAAAGTTAGTGTTACTTGTATTTTGGCCCTTATGTTTACCCTATAGTATATTTCATTTAATTATCGCAACACTTCCATCAAAACTCCCTTTTCACACAAGGGAAATTGAGTCACAAAATATTTATTTAATCACTTCATGTTTTACAACCAATATTTGGTCCTAACTACATGACTTTCTAAAGTCTGGCTTCTTTATATTTTTCCAGGGTGCATAGTACATGTTAGTATATTAAAATAGCAAATAACACAACGCCCAAAATGCAGAGTTCTTGGTATCAATGAACTAATTTAAAAAAAGAGATAATTTTCTTTTTCAGTTATTCAACAGAGTTATTAAGATTTTCTGTGTGTGAGCCCAGCATCTTTGTAGGTGCTGTTGTTAGAATAGCATAAGATGGGAGCAGTGGCTGCGGGTTTGGTTTGAGTAATCAGAAAAATTGAGTTGAGACCTGAATAAAACAAATATATAATATAGCCCCATCTTTATCTAGCTAATGTGAAAATCTGATAATGAAATATTTTAGGCAGAAAGAATTACAATATAAGGATCTTAAAGTGAAAATCAGCATGGATCATGTGAGAGGAAAATTCAGAAAGTCCTTAAGTCTGGGCTGTACCATCATATCCTTCATTCCTTCATATCTTTCTATTTTACAAGTTACCTTCTTATCATTATAGGTCATTTCAATTCCAATTTTCACAGAAAATGTCATTGCCTAAATGACCTGAATAAAGCTATTTGAATAAACCAAGTCAGAATAATATGTAACTAAATGATAACTACATAATCTTTACAGGAATATTTTTATAGCACTTAAAGATTCTTATAAATTCAAATACAGCTGTTTTATGAAGAAAATTCAGAGTTTACAAATTTTAAATAATATGAGCCAAGATGTTTTGAGAAAAGGATCCCTCTAAAATTTAGCTTTTTCTTCTTTTTATAGCTCTTCCATTCTGACACATTGGGATAAACATAGAATTTGTAGTTGGGCTCAATGACATTTTTATTATGCCTTACTAAATGTTGTATTACAGAAGTAATTTAAACTATTAAACTTTAGTTGGTTAAATAATTAAAAATGTATTATAACACTTTCAAATCTACTCTCTGTTCAGTTAATTTTCTATTATTCAAACTGAGCATATGGGGTTTGTCTTCAATTTCTTCCTCACCTACCGTATCCTTCAACGCCAATCCCCAATGCCAGTAACTGTCTCAACTTTCCATACAGACAGTTACTATCTTAATTACATGATTTCTATCTCCTGTTTTGGTTTGAAATATTACAATAGTTTGATAACCAATGCCCTTCTGTCAATCTTTCTTTGCTTTCTAATTCAACATCAATCCTATAACCATTTATTTTAAAGGACAAATACTTTTTGTAATATTTTATCACTACCTTACTAAAGGTACTTTAATATGTCCATTCTATACTTTCACTAAATTCCAAACTCATTGGCATAACGTAAAAAGTTGTTTTGTGGTATTACATGCATTTATCTTTACTTTTACAATCTCAGTTTATTTCATCCTTTTCCTATCACTCATGCTGTTTCCTAAGTTACATGGAATGCTTGTATGGAAGCATTTAATGGAATGTTATTGAGTTATTCCATTAAATGGGATATTTAATGGAAATATCCAAAACCTAATACATCAAAAACCATTTTGGTTCTTAGATTTATTTATTTATTTATTTATTTGAGGGAGAGAGAGGGAGGAAAAGTTCAGGGGTAGAGGCAGAGGGAAAGGGAGAGAATCCTCAGACAGACTCCAACCTGAGCTTGGAGTCCAATGCAGGGTTTGATCCCAGGAACCTGAGATCATGACTTGAGCTAAAATCAAGAGTCAGACACTAAACATACTGAGCCACCCAGACACCCCATAGAGTATTTTATTTTTCTAATTTTTTGTATTGTTTATTTTTAAAAAGATTTTATTTATTTATTTATTTATTTATTTGCTAGAGAGAGAGAAAGAGAGAGGGAGAAAGCACAATCAGGGGAGTGGCAGGCAGAGGAAGAAGCAGGCTTCCTGTTGAGCCAGGAGCCTGATGCCAGACTCTATCTCAGGACCCTGGGATCAGGACCTGAGCAGAAGGCAGTCACCAAACTGACTGAGCCAACCAGACATCCTTGTTTTTGTTTTAAGTAGGATCTGCATCCAGCACAGAGCCCAAAGCAGGGTTTAAACTCACTACCCTGAGATCAAGACCTGAGCCGAAATCAAGAATCAAGGCTTAACTGACTAAGCCACCCAGGCACCCCCACTTTGGTTTTTCGATGCATTCTAGTGATATTTATCTCTCTTGTTCTAGCTACTCTTTCTCTCTCTTATTCCTGACCTAATATGTGCTTCAACAAAACAAATGCACACTTGGAGGGCACACATTGCATGGAGCACTGGGTGTGGTGTAAAACTATGAATTATGTTACGCTGAAAAGAAAAAAAAATTAAAAAAATAAACAAACAAACAAAAAAACAAATGCACACACACACACACACACACATCATGGAAGATACATTCAATTTGGTAGCCATGGATGCACTTGGATAAGTAACCTTGCCAAGGTTCATTTTATATTTTCCTGCTTTATCCAATTCAATAGATTGGCAGTTTGTCCACTTATTCCCATTTGTGTTGCTAATTGAGGATGCTGAGTGAGTCAAATAGCCCTTCTTATTTTGCAGTATTGAATGAAAGGGAAATAGCATTCTTCTCACCAAGGTGAAAGTCTATTTCAATAAAGTCTCATCAAGAATCAGCTCATATCATTTACAAATTGACTTAAAGTAGCTTTGGTTGACATATCCTTATTTTGACTGTGTCTTAATGACCTGTCCCTGCCATTCCTATAATCTTTATTGACAAGGTTGTTGGTGTAATTTGGTAGATACAAGAGCCTTTGGCTCTAACTTACTTTCATTTTTTCCAGAAGTGACAAAAGCAGCTAGGATACCACATTCTTGATTGGATTTTGCTGTTTGAATTTCTTTAGTAATCTGCCTACTATTAGGTAGGTGCTATTTACTAACCTGAGTTACAGGGGAGGAAACTGAGGCATAAAGAGTTTATAAACACGTAAGTTTATAGTTATTGAGCCGTACAACTGAGATACGAACCAGACCATCTGATTCTACTGTCTGGACACTTAATCAGAGGACAACAGACCCTTTCCTCCTGCAGAGGTCAGGGTTCATGGCCCAGGGAAATGTGAGCAAAGTGAAGATACATTTTCCCAGAGTTAGTATTCCAGTGCCTTTTTTTTTTCTTTTAATAAATACTCTAAAGAGAGTACACCCTACTGTTTGGAAACTCAGTAATCAATAGCTTAATGAGTGGTATGTTGCCAACTATGTACTTCTGAATTCTCTTTTAAATTTTAAATATATATAGAGATACAGATGTTTACACATTTAAAAGTACCTTTAGGTAAATATGGCTAATGCTTATAAGACTGACTAATTTAAAAACTTTTATCCTAGCTTTCTAATATAATACAGAAGTGGAACAAAGTTGCAAATAATTCATTATTTTCATCCTGGAAAAATATGTTTAAAATCTATGAATATTGTGAAAAGTAAGATCACATTTACTTTGAAGTACTTTTCTATTAAATAACATATTTGTACCTTATTATATGGACTCAGTTGAATTTAATATGGTTGTCAGATCCTTATAATGTATTGTTTTCAAATGTATTTAGTATGGTTTTTCAGAGGCCTTAATTTATCTTATTTTCCAACTTAAAATTTTTGAGATCTTTGGGTAGTCAAAGTTTAGAGATGTACATTGTCCTCCATCTTTGCAGTCACAATATCTTTGTATTTTCAGTGCTTTTAATATAATCAGAAATTATGTCACTTAAAGTATCTAAGGATTACTCTTCCATTATTTATAGCCTCCTCAAATTATTTTCTAATCACTACAAAGAACCTCATTATGGAGACTGTTTGCATGTACAAATAATTAATATAAATGTGTAAGTAGTTGTAAATAAAATATTGTTAAAGGGAATTACATGTCTTCAGAAAGATATGTCAAACTAATTACAATATTAGCACATCCATAACATATGGTTACTGACAGCCAATGTGAATACCTATTAATCTCAGAACAAGCATATTGCTCCTACAAAAATATATTATGGAATGATAAACTGCATTATGTTATATAAGTTTACAAGGTAATAGTCCTTGACTTTTATATTTACCTGGAGGGATTATCACAGGAGAAACAAATTATGAAGTGAATCACCTTCTCTTATTTATCTTAACTGCATATTATTTTTAAAATCTGCCAAAAATTTTATTTTAACATTTATAGAATCCTAATTTAATCACGATTAGCAAAAACAGTTAATCTAGAAAATCCAATCTGAAGATAGTATATACTTACAAGGTAGAACATTTTATTTTATTTTATTTTATTTTATTTTATTTTATTTTATTTTATTTTTTAAGATTTTATTTATTTGACAGACGGAGATTACAAGTAGGCAGAGAGGGGGAAGCAGGCTCCCTGCAGGGAGCCCGATGCGGGGCTTGATCCCAGGACCCTGGGATCATGACCTGAGCCGAAGGCAGAGGCTTTAACCCACTGAGCCACCCAGGTGCCCCAAGGTAGAACATTTTAAAAAGAGACCCCAATAATAGTGCCTTAAATAAAAAGTTGCCTAATAAATGCATTGATTAATTAAGACTTTTTCTGTTAAAAGTGATAGAACATCTAAGTCAAACTCTGAGGGGAAAAAGTATATTGAGTCTGATACGAATAAAATTCTAAGGATCTGGGGTTCAAATGGTATTATCAAGATCCTGTTACTTTCTCTCCCTTTCTTGTCTCATTGGTATGCTGAGTTCACTTTCCACCACCATGTGGTAAAATGATACTGCTGGTTCAGAAATCTTATCCTCTCAAACTTAAATCCTGTAGTTAAGTTTGAATCTCTTCCCTAAAACTCTATTAAAAATCTTGTATCTTCAGATTCACTGTCTAGTTTAGGTCTAAGTAGTCTGTTCTCCTGGAGTGAAAGTAACTATTCTATTAAACTTTACTGAAATCCTAGGTGAATAGAAATTCCCTCAAAAGAAAGTTATTATAGGATTACCAGAAGGAGGTGACTAGGGAGTAGTAGCAGAAATATTATGTGTTCATTCTAGTTAATCTTTATTGGAAGATAGCACATATATGCACAAACACAGATTCCCCATACATTAGTACATGTAAAGCCTGCATACTCATAGAAGGGAACAGCTTACAACAGGCAAATTTCGCCAGTGAGAACAACTAAGCAAGCAAAATATATTACAAAATTCCAATTATAAATGTAGGAGTGCTATAAAATCAAGAAACACTAGAGGGACTAGAAATAGTGACGTGATATAAGTATTTGCAGCTGTCTTTCTCTCCTTCAGGTATTTATAAATTGTACTTTTAGGCTTAATAAATTGTAGGCTAAGACACTGAGATTCAGAACTTGGTCTAGAAAAAAGCACAATGCTTCCAAAGGAAGAAAATTATAATGAATGGTTAACTTAGGAACGGAAATGATGGCAAAGAGAAATCAATGGAATGATAACTTTCTTGAATTTTTATTTAAATTCCAATTAGCATACTGTGTAATATTAGTTTCAGGTGTACAATATAGTGATTCAACACTTCCATACACCATCCAGTTCTTACCACAAGCCCCCCCCCCACCACCCATTTAACACATCCCATTCACCTTGGAATGATACCTTTAAAATGATGAAATAAAATTCTCACTAGTTTAAATCATATGCTCAACAAAGTATACTCTCTATATAAAAGTAGAGTGAAGACATATTTTGTTCATTTATTTATTAATTTTAAGTGGAGATATAATTGAAATAGATTTTAGGCCAAAATGAGTGGGTTTGTTGTCTGTGGGACTGCAGTAAAAGAAATATTTAAGTAGCTCTTCAGAAACAATAAAATGATACCAGAAAGAAATGTGGAAATACTTGTAGGAGAAAGAAACATCAGAAGATTGACACATAATAACTTCAAATAGATATTGTTTTTCAAAATGTTATGTTTGCAAGATTAAGTTATGTGTAGAATTAAAATAGATGTGTACTAAATTATTTAAAATAACACTCTTTATCATATTCCCAGAGAGGGTACAAACCAAATATGAATCAGTATTCACACAATAGAACATTTCTTAGTAATGGAAATGAATAATACAGAAATACATGTAAATGAAAAAATATGTTATTAAGGAAAAGAAGAAAACCATCTGCAGCCCTATTTATGTAAAGTACAAGAGAAGCTGAACTATGCTGTAAGAAGTTGAGATCGTGGGATGTACTGGAGGTTAGTGTTTAAGAAGGAGCAAGAGGATTTCTGGAATTTTGTGATTTGAATTTTGATTGTATGGATATATCTAGCTTGTGAAAATTCATAAGCTATTACTCTATTACATGAGCGTTTTTCTGTATGTACATTTTACTTTAGTGAGAAGTTAATGAGAAAGAGAAAGAAACAGCGCTGTTTACTTAAATGTGAGATGATAATGTGGGGTTAAATAACTTTTAAGACTTATTCTACTACAAATTTCAAAAGTTCCATTATTTATCATAATAATTAAAAGATTAAGCATTAGCAAAATCTACCTGAAAAACTAAATGAAGCATAATGATAATGTATTGTATTAGAAACTAATCATTAAACTATTCATAGAAAATTGCTAAAGGATTTTCTTCAGTTAATGGTAAATGAATAATATATTTAATGATGATCATAGCAAAGGATAAATGTTTTCAGAGGTTTGTATGCATTGCACTTATTGCAATGAGTTGATAATATTCTCATGGTAAAATGCAAGTACAAAATTATTTAATGGTATGTCAGATAACCAGGATGCTAGAGTTAAATCTAACCATCTTTTCATTTATTGGAAATGTACTTATTAGGACAAGATTATTGAACATCAGTGAAAGTTGAACAAAGCTAATAAGCCAAAATAAATATAAAAAAATTTAACTGTGCGATTTGTCATGAAATTCTTCAAGGGTTTTGAAGGGGCGGGGGGTGGGAGGTTGGGGGAGCCAGGTGGTGGGTATTATGGAGGGCACGCATTACATGGAGCACTGGGTGTGTTGTAAAACTATGAATTCTGTTATGCTGAAAAGAAATGAAATTAAAAAAAATTTAAAAAAAAGAAAAAAGAATATTGCAAACAGATTATAGTTTCAAATTTTTCTTGGAAAGGAAACAGTAAATATAATGAACTTATGAGAAGTACTCAGAATTACATAATATAATGACAATATTTATTATTGTCATTATTATTATATTATTTTAATATATATTATATATTATATATTATATATTATATATTATTATATATAATTATAAATATTATTATATTTATTATGTGCTGCAATTTGTTATGCCCTAGTGACACCTTCCCTATAAATGTCACTACATAAGTACTTCTCATATTATTCCATTTTGTAGAAAAGGAAATTGAGAAATATAGAGACTCACAATTCTTCTGGCCCTAACATCTATGCCTTCAAATGAATGATTCTCACAATGAATTGTGTACCTGAATTTCATATGGAACTTTAAAACTCACACAGGTCATTACCAAGACTCACCGAAATTAACATTTATTTTCAGTGTTCCAGAATTCATTGTTTATGCACCACACCCAGTGCTGCATGCAATGTGTGCCCTCCATAATGCCCATCACCAGGCTCACCGAACCCCCACCCCTCTCTCCTCCAAAACCCTCAATTTGTTTCTCAGAGTCCATTCTTCTTAATGATAGAAGATGTAAAATGAACAATATTGCTTTCTTTCTCTTGTCTTTAGATAATTTTCGCCAACTAGCAAGTCTATTTTATCCCTTTTTTCTTTTTTTTTGTACATAGATTTTAAAAAACGTAATTATGTACATGTATTATGGAGCATCAGTAGTCCTCAAGATAGCACAAGATGTTTTGCAACCAGTTAAATTACTCCCAGTTTATAGAAAACATATCCTAAAGAAAGGTATTGAATTCTAACTTTTAATTTTTCTTCTACCTTAAAATTCTTCAATATTATAAGCTTTTCCTGGTACTTCAATCTAAAGAAATAAGGATAAAGGAGGAAAACAGAGCATGCATGAAAATATTCACAGTAGCATTATTTATAATAATAATAAAACAACTTAAATATTCATAAATAGGAAAATGTCTAATTGATATCTATTATATTATGTAGCCATTTAAATTAATATGTTATTAATGGATTATTATAAATTATTAATTTATATTAAAAGTGAAGAAGTTTATGTTAATGTGGATGAATGCCTCTATCATAAGGAGAGAGAGAAAAATGGCTTATAAATTCATTTTTACAGAATAATTAGTTATGCAATTGAGTTAACTCAAAGTTATGCATAAATTTTTTTAAAAATTCCTGTGAGATGTTAATACAGGTTTTCTTCAGTTAAAGGGACTATTAACCATAATAGTGAGTATTGGTGGTAGCATACCAAATACATGCCAAAAGAAATATCATTAATAACTAATAGCAACATATTTTGTTCTGTGAACACCCATTTATGGTAATATGTATGCTACAATATAACAGTATTTTCTGCTAGCCAAGTTTTCTTTTGTTTTCTTTTGTTTTGTTTTTTGGTATGTAGGATAGATTGAATGTAATCATACTCCATTTGTTCTGCAAAAATGCATCCTACCCCATAGGGAGTCCCATGGGCTCTAGGTGTCTGCCCAATAAAAAAATTTGAGACATGTTTTTCTCATAAGGACTATAGCAATTTACTTTTTTGGTAAGCCTGTTCATGTGGAAAAGGGGATCAGGGAGCTTTTATCTTCTCACAATGGGAAAGATGGAATTTCACCCCTGTATATTAAAGACCATCTGATATATTAACATCATAATCACTTACATTTTATTGAGAACTTACAATGTTCCAGGCACAGTGGTTACAAAAGCTGTAACAACTTTAACCTTTACGTAAAGCACTATTATTTCTTTCCCATTTTACAGCTGAGGAAATGGAGGCACAGAGAAGTTGAATTAACTGCTGAAGTTTACAAGTACAGATGTGTTTGTGTTGGCTGAGAATGTAACCCTGGCACTAAGTTGTACTGAGTTTCCTATATATCACATTGCCTAAAGTCAGAATAAGTTTCACAATAGCAACTCTTTATTGTTTGTTACCTTTATTGCTTATATTATGAAAACACTATCTATAATGGTCCAAATTTATTAAGTAAATTTTACCATTTTATCAAAAGAGAGTTCTCTATTTGAAAAAAAGATGTTTCCATGTTTTTCCAGGAAATAAGAAGAACAGAATATTTGCAAAAAGGAGTTTATATCAATAAATTCAGCAACCTTTGATATATTCTATATTTTCTTTCTGTGTAGATAGGTGAGTCTTTGTTAATCTACTATTGTAAGATGACAGGTTAAAGACCAGTACCTATCTTTTAAACTTTGTTCTTTTTGATTGAAAGGTAGTTCATTAAAACATTCTACTTAGAGCCAACTTGGAGTGGGCACTATGTTAGGTTTGTGGGTACTGTGACAAATCGCACAGTGCTTTTAACCTCAACGAACTTATAGTCATACATATAGACATACAGATGTGGTCAGCATTCACCCAGTGATGTAGCAGGGTCCTGACATGGTGTCATGTATTGAAACTCACAATGACAAATAAGGCACAGTTTCTGGTCTCAAGAAGTTCTAAATAATTTGAATACAATATAATGATTACCAGTGGATTACATATAAAGTATCTGGTAGTATTGGGAATGGATTAGGGAGGCTTTAGAGAAGAGATGATACTAAAATTGTCTTAAAGATGAGTAGGAGCCTACCATGTAGACAAATTGGAAATACCATACAAGAAAGACAAGTTAGCAGGAGCAGACACATAGTTATATAGGAGAACTTGTGGATGCTAGAGGAATGTGAGTGGTTGAAATGTGTCTAGACTGTAAGAATTGAATAAAATAAAATATATATATATTAAAAAAATTAAAAAACATTTAAACAGTGAGTTCTAGGCACCTGTATTTTCATAAAATCCCACAAATTCTGAATTTTACTTGTCCCCACTGACATTCCTTGACACAAGTCCATGCAGAAGTTTCCTGAAATATTTGTTTTTTTTTCCTCTTATTTGATGATGTTGTTGTTTTGCTCTTGTTTATTTTCAGAATTTTTGCAGAGATCTGTTGAAAAACCAGATTGCTGATTCTCAACTTGTGTCCCTGTGATTCTTTCCTTACTTTTGGTTTACCTATTTCTTATTTACCTGATCTCTTATTTTGTACTTGAAGGTCATGATGCCATCCTTTGGCTACCCCCAGCCTTCTGTTGCTGTTCTGAGTGACAGCCAAGATGGATCTACTTACCAAATGACCGAATTGATTTACTGTTTCTGCGGTGGCTAAATAGAATCAATTTTAATTTAAACTGTGATTTTGACTTAGTTGTCCCCCGGACCCACTGGCTATTATCACATCGATACTCGTGGATTGTCATCCCATCCTTAAAGAATATCACCCTGTTGTTACATGGCCATCTCACTGAGTTAGAAAGAGATTAAAAATTGAGGCATCTTGGGATGGCTGACAAAAGTTTCTATCTTTATTAGGGTGTGGATTACAAGAGTGTTCAACTTACAATAATTTCCTAAGATATTTGGGTCAGAGTGTTTTTTTTTAATATTGGTATTTTTAAATTAAAAGTTTTAACAATTAAAATGAAAACAATAGACTAATTTCTATTGTCTATTGTCTATTGATGGTGGGACAGTGATACGATCAGGAAGAGCTTTGGGAAGGCTGTTGTAAAAGTTCATGTGAAAGAAACCAGTGTGGAAGATGGTAGCAAGGGTAAAGGTACTTAGAATGATCTGAATCCTGGATTCATGGTTAGCACAAACAGGAAGGGCCAATCAATGACACATGGGTTGTTAGAAAGTTGTCACTGGTATGACTTCAGGATTTGGGGCCTGCACAATTATTTTTTTTTCTGTCATTGGAGAAAAAAAAAGCAGGAGAAAAAAGTGTTTTGTTATCGTTTTGCTTTAGGGGAGGAAGATCAGGTGGTCAATTTGAGCTATTTAATTTTTGAGATGCTTAGGAAGCTATGAGACCAAATGTAATTACTGAAGGAGTGGAAGTACAAACAGAAAGAGAAGAGATAAAGAATGAAAGGATGGAGCAATCCTGTATGTGGAGGTCAAAGAGAAATACCATCTCAGAAGACTGAGTAAGATTAGAAATTATGGTGAGCGACAAGAGCAGAGTGGTATGACTGAAAGCAGGTGAATTGTTTTAAGAGCATATATATATATATATATATATATATATATATGCTCATATAGCTCAACGGTGCCCAATGCTGCTGAAAAATTGAGTGAGATGAGGATTAAGAAATTAGTATTATATTTACCAGGACCATGATCAATAAGAACAGTTTTGGTGGACTTTAGAGTGATAATACCATGTTTTTAAGCTGATAAAATCCAGAAAAATGAACAAGTAATGATACAGAAGAGGGGGAAATTGCCAAAAACACTCTTTAGAAGAAAAAAGGGACTGATCTGTTATCCTGAAGAGAAAAGGGACCATTTCAATATGTCCTGATTGTTTTCCATAGTGATAATGAGAAGCAAAATATGTGAACACAGATCCAGGTAGCATAATCAATCCATGCGTCCTCAGTAAAATAGGAAACAAGGTCATTAGTTTAGGGGAAGGTCAGGGAATACAGGTGAGGTACTGGGGATTTGAGAAGAAACGGAATGAAGTCCTTATCTTGGAGTGAATGTCCGTGAACGGATTAGAGAAATGCTGTAAGACTTCTATCTACCTCAAGGGTTTTTCAAGCTAATGATCATACTTATCTATTTTTTTTCCAGCCATTTTCCACTGTGGTAGGCAGTTAGAGTGAAGTTAGAGCACCGGGCTCTGCTAAGGTTGCCATTTAGCTAAGGGAATAGAGTGAAAGGAGAAACAAGCAGTGTGGGTGCTGTAGGCAACAGCATGATTATAATGGCTGCTCATGGAATTTAATCAGAGAAAGGAGGACACTTAGAAAGGAGATCAAGAAAATAGGAATAGTGAAAAATAGTAGAATCCACGTGTTTATGCATATTGTTGCTGAGCTTTATTTTAGATTTTGCCATTTATTGACTAATTGTGATGTAAATAATAGACATGATAAAATCTTTCTGAATAAATAATATGGTTATATATGAAATACTGTAATATTTTACATTTAACATAACACTTATTTAGGATGATTAATTATGAACCAATAAAAGGTAATGTAAAATGGGAATAAACTCATAAAATAGAATATTTAAGAACTTCCAAAGAATCATATTCCAAGGCTAAATTTAGGGATCATGACATCTTTGCAGAAATCTATAAATATCAGCAGTATCAGACATATTGTCGTGTAGACAGACAGCTTTGATTCTTTTGACAAACTGTTGTGGTTGGAACTCTTCCCAGACCATTCAGCTTTGCGCATGTGGATTCAATTTAAATTAGTGGAGGTCTGACCTTTAGTTACATAATTGCAACAGGATATGAATTAATGCTCTCTGTTTCAGGGAAAGACTTAAAACTATGTAGATTAAAGAGTAGCGTATTGCTAATGATCATTATTTATTCAACACTATTCATTACATTCTGGAAGAAATGAATAATATTACTGAAATGCATAGATTATTTTAGAGCTGTTCATAACCATATTGTCAGAAGTTTTAGGACTTTATTCTGAAAATCACGAGTGAAAAGAACTGTCAGATATTTTTTCTGGCCGGTGGGAGGCATAAGGGATAATTATTGTTCTACAGTGAAGACAAACAGAGGATTCCTTTATGCTTCATCCTTTACTTTGTCTTTTTCCATCTCCTCTACACACATTCCAAATACGTAAGGGTAGATGAAAGCATCCTAATTCTTAAGGAGAAAAAAATGTTAATAAAAAATGAAATTGTAATATAATCCCATTTTAAACCATTAGATAAAAAAGTATTAAGAATAAAGAAAGTTTCATTAAAGGGCAAAGCTACCTACAAATTCATTCTCAATTTTTAGAAGAAGAAAGATGTTTTGACACAAAATATATAACAAGAAACTGTATTCAAACATTTTTATTTAGTTCAGTTACCAGTGTTGGCTTCCAAAGGTCAATGCCTATTTGTATTATTATAAAGCACTTATTAATAATATACTATGTTCAAAGTAATATAATATCACATTTAGATATATTACAATACATTCCAGATTAATTTTCTAACTTGAATGCATACTCATTGAAGCTACATAAGTTAACTGACTTAAAAATGACCAAACCTGAGAATGTAGATAGAAAAGTGTGTTGAATCATTTGATACCTAATGTGAATATTAATTTTCTTCTATTATAGAAATATGTAAAGAAAAAGAATGAGGTCAGTTTAGTTTCTGGTTTTAAAATATCTTATATACTTTCTGCTCTAAAATTCTGTTTGTGAAATTTAGATCCTTGTGCCTTTTTTACTTTTAATATATGTTGAGGTAATATTTTGATATTTTACAGCACAATGATAGAAGTTTCTGGATACATGGTTTGTAGACTTGTAAAACACAAGTTTGAGTTCTCTAAATTTTATGGATCTAGCAAAAAACACATTATTGAGCATGTATGAATTTCAATATGAAAAGAATAAAATTAACTAAAATCTAAATTGAAATATGTATGATTACTATATTATCAATTGATTTAATCATTAATATGGCAACTTTTAGACTGGGAGTGATAATCTTTTTTTGAAATTTAGCGTGTTATTCAAAGCTACATACATTTAAGGGCCTCTGGGTGGCTCAGTTGGTTAAGTATTGGCCTCTTGAGTTCAACTTAAGTCATGATCTCAGGGTTGTCAGATGGAGCCCATTAAGGGACTTCATGCTGGATATAGAGCCTACTTTAAACTCTCTCTCTCTCTCCCTCTGCCCAGGCTTTCTCATGGTCTCTCCCCCCTTCAAAAAAATAAAAATTAAAAAAGCTACATACATGCTATAAAATACAACTACTGGATAATATAACAAATAAGCTTTTGTCCAGATTAAAATGAGTGCATTATTGGATTCTGAATTTTGAATAGGACTCATTATTGCATTAATTATCTTAAACACTTTCATATTGAATACTGGAAAGATAAAAATATTTCAGAAATGATAATTTCCAGACAAATAATTGTTCCAGATAATTTTAAACAAAAAATATTTCAGCAAATTAAAATTATAATATGTAATTGTATATAATGAGAAATATGTAATTGTCATTTTCAACATGGTTAGTGACAGAAATAAAGTGAATAGAGCCAAAGCCTCTACCCAGCCCAGATTTATGCTGTTTTCTTGAAGCTTCTGTTAGAACATAGACCATCATTCAATTACCTTATACCATGATTGTTAAATGTTGCTTTTTCCATCATCACATAATATGAACATAAATTACCATATTACCCAAACTCTTTTTTTAAACATACAAACTTTTCCATCTACATATAGTTTCTTGCAATTTTCTATATTTCATTCTGTTTTCTTTTTCTTCTTTTGTTAGAAATATGAAGGAACTTGATCTACTCTGTTAGGTTCAGATTCTTCCAGCCTAACTAGTCTGATTAAACTTGGCCAGTAGGCTAGTATATTAATATGTGATTTGGTTTTATTATTTTGAGAGACTTGAGAATATATTAACATGTCATCCACATATATATTTTAATAATTATAAATTAAAACATAAAAAACAAAAATTAAAACATAAAAAATAAAACATGATTGATAACCTTAAAGGTGTGATATATAAATGTGTAATGAACAAAAATCATATATATTCAAAATATGGAAGCTTAATCAGTAATTCAAAATTAAACTCAAAATGCTTTAAAAATATTAGCACAAAAATCATCAAAAATATTGGTATTAAAGATTCTACAAAGTCATATAATGCCTCCTTATAATTTTAAGAAAAAGGAAACATGACAAAAACTTTAATTGTGTACTTTATAAATACACACACGCACACCCGAAGTGTTACTTATTAATACACTTGGTCATCTGGTTCACAACTGTTTGGTATTAGTAGTATTAAACTCAACTGAAATACGGCAAATTTTATTTATTTGTGTGCCCAAACAAGTGAATAAAATAAAACCAACTTTATTGAGGTGCCTGAATCATTTATCAGAAAGGCACTATCATTTAAACAGAGCAAAATTACTAGAGTAATCCTACCTAAAAATCAAAAGTAAGCAAGCAGCCTAGATGAGCATGAGGTAAATAGGAAAGTCAATAATGGAAGATTATGAAATGTCATTCTTGGTTCGGAGGGCATTTTTCTTTTATTTATTCAAGCGGTATTTCTTGAGTGACTACTGAGCAGCACACTGGAGTTTCAGTGGTGAGCCGTAGGAGGTATATAAATAAATAAACAGTGTAACGAGATAATTAATGAAAAACAAAGTGATAGATGCAGACAGAGGAAGAGCAGTTAGAATCAGTAGCTTTTATTTAAAAAGCACAGAGTAGGGTGAGGATCGGGGAATGCACTTGACGTGAGGAGCCCCGGGTAAGGTACAGAATCGTCGAATCACTATAGAATACACCTGAAGTCACATAATACTGTGTGTGAACTCTCCTGGAATTCAAACGAAAACTTATTCAAAAAAATAAAGTGGGGAAAAAAAAAAAAAAGACACCGAGGAGACCATTTGTAACAAATGCAACAGGCACTCTGCTTGTACCAGTTGGAGATGACCACGTTCCTGCGGGCTGTCTCACTTGCAAGAGCATCTGAATCATTTTGGGCTCTGCCTTTGCCTACCATTTTAAAGGAACCTTGTAATTCCATTGACCCCATGGATAATCCAGGACAATTTCCTTATCACACTGTCTGCTAATTAGTGAGCTTATTTCCATCTTCAACCTATATTCTCCTTTTCTATGTAAGGTGAAATATTCGTAGGTTCCAGGGATTAGGACATGAATTTTTGTGAGGAGGGCAGTAGCACTATTCTGCCTGTAACACTAAGTGAACTCCAAAGTCACATACATCAGAAGTTTGTCTGAAGATACAGCTTCATATATGGTTATTTACATGTCAGTGCTCTGCAGATATTCATTATCATTCTTTTTTTTTTAAGATTTTATTTATTTATTTGACAGACAGAGATCACAAGCAGGCAGAGAGGCAGGCAGAGAGAGAGGAGGAAGTAGGCTCCCCGCTGAGCAGAGAGCCCAATGCGGGGCTCCATGAGGGGGTCGATCCCAGGACCCTGAGATCATGACCCCAGCCGAAAGGCAGAGGCTTTAACCCACTGAGCCACCCAGCGCCCCTTCATTATCATTCTTATTTTGACAGGGAAATCTCAGATTACAAAACTTTCTTTGACTTTAGATGAAGGCTTCTGCTCAGTTTTAAGTACACAACATTACAGTGTAAATGCAATAAATACTCTCAAAATTATAAAAGTCAGGATTTGAAATTTGTATAAATCATAAAACAAATCTCTGTCATTCCTATATAATTATCTACCAATCTCAGTAATCTAGCTTTTACATGATTTATCAATTTTCCCTTTCCAATTTCCCTGAACACATCACTGGACAAATTCTTCAGTGACTATCAGTGCCATACAGGCTCTGTTCCTCTATGCAAATGCATATACATTTTTAGTTTAACCTTAATATTATGTATTTGGGTAAGAGCATATCCATATTATAATTTCATCTTTATTTTTAAAAAGGCAAACTATATAAGACTTTATTCAACTTGTGGATAATACTACTTGAAGATTTATATTTTATCAATACAAATGAAATATGATTAATAAAAATTCTGTAAATGTATATAGAATACACTTTGGACAATTTTCTCTTTCCTTTCCCTAATTTATAATTCAACACTTATAAAAAGCTTACGCCTACCTTGGGGAGAAATCGGTGGAAATTTCATAACCTCAGTTCTTATGAAGCTCTTTGCCACAAGGAACAACTTCTAAGGCTTCAGGCAAGAGAAATGTTTATCACAAAGTAAAACATCTCCTGAGTCAGCCTGTTCAGGGAGATTTGCTGCCACTTTTATTGAATTCCTGAGGATTTTATTCCTCGAGCTATTACTCTCAAATGTATGAGCAAGAAAAGGCCAAAGACCTGTAACACTTTAATACATCTCTTCATGTAAATGTTTACTAAAACTAAGAACAAAGCAGTAAGTCAAAGTACCACAGTCTAGTGGTTTTTTATCTTTTCTTTCCCCTCAGTATTGCCTGGGGACTAAGGAAGACTTGAATTCAAATTCTGTTTTTGACCCCCCCTTTTTTTTTTACTTCATGTAAGTAAGTTAATCTTTCCAAAGACATATCCTGTTGTGAAAGGGGTAATGGCACTGATATGACAGTGTTGGCACTGGGTTCAATGAGATGACTTATCCAAATAATTTATTAGAGTGCCTGACCCCATGTTACAAGTTTTCAATTACTTACAAATTGATCAACATCCTTCCAAATGATTCCTTTCTATCCAATTATTTTTCTATTAAATCTTTGTTTTGACTATAGACTTCTCTGAACTTTATTAAGGTCACTCAAAAATAGGACACTTTATAAAAAGGTATTTATCTTCTTTGCCAGCCTGATTTTAAAATTAAACAAATATTATTTGGGGAAGTACTTAGGCAGAGAAAATAATCTAATTTCCACAGGGGTTTTTCTGCTTTTATGGTCTGTTAGATAAAAAAGCTTTGTCTTAGCACATTGAAAACTTTTTTGCATTAAAGTACTACATATAATTAATATAACTCTAGCCTATCAAAGTAGGTGAGCAAACTTGATTTAGGTGAATTACATAATACTACTGGTACAACAAATAATTTATTAAAAAAGCAAGCAAATAGGTAGACTAAGTCAAATCTATGTCATTTCCCTAGTAATGCAAACTTTTCCTGAAAACCATTCTGTAGCTAAAAAAGCCAGAGATCTTTAAATAAATATCTACATCATATACCATTCGTACCCATGGAGAGGCGGGAGGGATATTTCAGGGAGCAGATTTTCAATTATCAAATCAACTTCAGGCCTGGACCAAAAGAGCAACACTCTCATATGGCATGTTGTAACATGAGGTCTCTAATAATGAGGTGGTCAGGACCTCGTTTTTATATCTCAATGAAATAGCTCACAGAGTAACATGCTACTCCCATAATTATGATAAACAATAATTACAGGATCAGGTTATTAAAGCATGCATAGTAAGAAAAAAAAAGTTGAACAGAGCTAGAAGGGAATAGGTGAGGAGGTCTCTGAGAAGAGCTTCATTTTATTTTCAACTTCATTATACATTTGCCACCAGTGGAAAGTTGGGTTTTTGTTTTGTTTTGTTTTTTTCTTAGCTCACAATATACCATGCAGGTAAGCAAAAGATGTGATACAGGCACAATTGCATATCTCACCATCAGTCCTAATGCTATGACACAGAAACAGGTGGGTGAGAATGTGGGAGCCTTCATTTTTATTAAAATTGTTCTATAATATTGTTTCTAACATAGTGATGACCACAAAAGCCATTTCATATAATTCAGCATTATTCCAAAACTTGAACAACTGTCTCAAAAAAAGAGAAGGGCTACAGGTAGAATTTATTAATAGCATATGAAAAACAATCATTTCTTTCTTTTTATTAAAATGTGTTTGTTGTCACAGTGTATTAATAAAACTTAAAGTATTGGGAAAAAAACCAATAACACATTTTTAATTCAACAAAAATTTTTTGAGAAATTACTTTGTTCCAGTCGTACTCAGGGACTAAGTTGACAAACTCACAGCTGTTCTCCAATCCAAACTACCATAAAATCAAATATTAAAGGCTAGTTAAGCCAATCTACATTTTCATTTTCCTGCATGTTGAATATTCAATTACTATACACATTCTATGTAATATGATAAGGGAAATGGAATGCCATGTTTGAAAACACTAGTTTTTCTTCTGTCCTTTCATTCTCGTCCACTCTTTTCTTACTTTTTGCCACAGCATTGGTTTGGCACATGAGATACTCAAAATGGCCAATTCATTGGACCCCTGGTTAAAACATTTTACCCCTGACATCCCAAATCCACTGAGGCAAAGCACACAGACAATAATCAAAACTCTTCAAGTAGCTATTGGGTGTATTGATGAGATGGACCACATAGAACTACATTACTTGATTCTTGGACATGCACACACATTATTATTTTAAGACATACTAGATAACTGCAGCTAACAGATACCCCAGCCCTCAGAATGTTGTCTCCAATGTAGGGAAGTAAGTCAGTCTTCATCAGGCCATTCAACTTTTCTATTTGGCCAGTCTCTTCTGGGTGATGGGGTTCCTTATAAAAACAGATTCCATTTGTATGAGTCTATTGTCACATCTCTTCATAATAAAATACAATGCTGTTGCATTATGACCATTGCAATAGATGGTCCTCCACAGAGAGGATGCTGGTAGGTCTATGAGCAAGGAAGACAAGTCCATGACCCAGAATGTGACTTTCTAAATAAGAACAAAGTACTACTCTTTCTATGACAGAAGGAATCCAACCAATATAATCAATCTGTCAGTGAGTAACTTGCTGTGACGGATTGTGTACGTTGGTAAATCAGCTTTCTTAGATGGTGAAAGATCTGAGATTTCTAGGTTTTGTTGATTTCCATTGTTTATATATTCTCACCATTGATGATTTTGTGTTACCAACATGATGTGTGGAAAAATAAAACTAAGAAAAAGTGTTTACAATTAACTTTTGAGATCTGGTAGGAGCTCCAGAAAACCACTACTCTCTCCAGTCTATCTTCTCAAATTGTGATAGTAGCCATATCAACCATAATTAGGACAAGATTTTTTTCTTTTCATTTTCCTTTTTGAGCCCATCCCTATGCTCCTCAAATATATAAGCACCAATCCCAGAACCCACTTGGAGGCTCACTTTCCTGGGAGCAGTATGGAATATCCGGAAATGTAAATAATAATTGAGCAGGAAAATAGGAGGTTTCAGGTACTTACATTGGTTACATTAGGTAACCAATTCTGTACCAATTGGTTACATTAGGTAACCAATTCTGATCCTAAATCAATCACCCACTAATATATGTACCTAATTAGTACTTCCCTAATTAGGTACATATATTAGTGGGTGATTGATTTAGGATCAGAATCTAAATGATATGACTCTAAAACCGTTCATCTAAACTATGCTTCATTTATTTTATCAAGACTCTTTGAAAAATCAGTAAATTCATAATTCTTGAGGTATAGATGGATATATATGTGTGTATGTGTATATAGGTGTGTATGTATAAGTTATGTAACATATTTGGAGGAGTGTAAAATTGCACATTTTAATATATTCCACTCCACAGACACATCTGTGTTTCCATATTCTCAAAATATTTGTTTGCTGTTTTGGGTACCCGGAATGCTAGATGGATAGGGACAAATTTGTGACATTAGTGATTGTTCTGATGTTGCTTATTTGGAAACATGAAAAACACTTATAGTATGGGTTGGCAGAAAGGTTGAAGTTGAATGAGATAAATTGGGAAGTTGACATAGTATTGATATTTCTGTACCTACGAGAAAAATGATATATCCAGCAGTTTAAATTTTCAAGCTGGGAACTCTAAACTACTTAAAAATACTTACAACTGGTAAAAATGACTTATTATAACTTATTATGATATCTCTACTAGTAAAGTTTTAGTCTTAACTGATAAATTTACCTACATAAATATAACACCATTAGTTTACTTTAGGCTCTACACAAAATTATGGAATGCCTTTCATTAGCCCATACTATATTATTATTCATCATTCCCCTAAGGTTAAAAAGAAAAATTAGGGCACTCAAAGACCAGAATCATGTAATAGGTTAAGAGACTTTTATTCCATATTAAAAGCAAATCTCAAAAAACAAGTAAAAAATATAATCATTTCCCATTCTCCTCTATCTCTGCATTGAGGAATTTTTTAATTGTGTGATCTGTCTTAAATTGTAGGCTATGAATTGTTTGTTAACTTTAGGGAAAATTGACAGAGCAGGGGTGCCTTCAGCCAAAATTTGAAACTCTGTAGGGAACTAAAAAGATGGAGTGACTTGAGCTGCTAATTACTTTCCTGAGGGCAGAGGGCAGAGCCTGTGGTTGGTAACAAAAGCTTTTCCCAGACTTTCCAGATCTTAATGCCATCAGATGAGATCTTGCCAAGGCAAATATTATTGGACCTAAAAAGAAAGTACAGACATTTCATGCAATATTAGAGGTACGGTTATGCATTGGGAAAAGATGAAAAATTAAACAATAACAGTATTTACATGTATTATTAATTTTTCCTGTTTAAGCATTATGAATTTGGAAGTAGTCTTGAAGTTCCTCATTTAATGTAAGTAACCTAATTAACATTTATTGTCATCCGAGTGTCAGAGAAAAAACTGGCAACAGTTTGGGGAACTACTTGTGTGGGTAGACTGCTTACTTATAAGTTTAGACTTTTCCTTGACGTATGGTAAAAACATTGTTATCATTTTAAAATAGGAAATTGCAATTATTTCAAGTTAAAAGGCAAAGGATAAAAAACACCCTGAAAAATATTACAGATTGCTTTTTTACTATGTGATTTCTTGATTATTCTGTATGTAACATTATGTCATTGTATGACATGTGGTAATTTCAAATGTGAGTCACTTTTACAGCAGGAATAACATTAACTTGACTAACATTAATTTCACTGGAAAAATGAGAATATAGGAGCAAGCATTCTGGTAATTGAACTGTCATTTCAAAAACATTAGAAATATTTTTTAAAGAAGACCACAAGTTTATACTAAAATTTAAAAAAGCAGTGAGGATTAATTGTATGATTCACATATATAATGGGAAGAATGAGAAATATTTTTTACAATGCTCATGTTTTGTTTTGCAGTTGAAGCCTGGGGTATAAGTGGCATGATCATATGAGCCATGAAATGGATAGAAATGACTATCTATCTGTGCATGTGTGTTTATGCCTATATGTTTACTTTTGTTATTATTTCAATATAAATGCAGAGCAAAAATATTTGCCTAAGGGAGAGTACACATATTCCAATTTGATTTTCAACAGTAAATAATTTGTTTAAAAATATATGACATTGTTTCTATAAGTATAAGGTGTTTAGGAAATGAGAATTAAATGAAACAAACATGAGTTTTCATGATAGCTATGCCAATAAATTATTCTTTTGTTTGTATTATGTGTTCCAATTTCTTTTTATTTCCATGTCCTATTCATTCATCGACATCCTTCTGCATTAAGGAAGAAATTGAACTAAAATGCTCAACAAATATTTATTGCATTTGCTTCCAGTCATCTACCGGACATCTTTCCTCTTTTCTCATATAATTGCTATGCCCCCATATTTGCTTTAAACATTCTAAGTATTCCAATAGGTTAAGATTTTCTTCTTGATATTATAACTCAGTATTCTCTTTTGTATCACATTTATCTAGTCACTGCAGTTACTAAGCTGAATGTTGAGCAATTTCAATGAGTATCACACTTTACTAAGAGATAGAATGAACCAGTCCTCTGGTCCAGTTACGTCAATATCCTCACTGCTCCCAAGTGATTACATTATATTATGTATTTCTTTTTTAAAATTTTTATTTACAAATGCTTTGACAGTTTTCTTACCCCCTTATGACTACATAGTTCTCGAGTCCTTCTGTCACTCTGAGGTTTGCACGAACTTTGGCTCAAGCTCTTTCCTCCTATTAGCATCATGAATATACATCATGGAATTTGGCATTTATTCATATACTTTCATATAGTTCTTTATCTCCTGTGCATTTTTTGTTCATAGTTTAATGCATCAACCAGTCCCTGTTTCTTATAGAATAACTTCAATATGTATTTATGACTTACACCAATAAAAGAATCTCATAGCTAATTAAACATATAGATTATTTATAATATCTGAGCTCAAGAAACTTATAATTTAATAAAAGATGACTTAAAACATATCTCCATATTGGAGGGAGGAGTCAAGATGGCGGAGAAGTAACAGCTGAGATTACATCCAATAGGATTCAACAGTACATTAAAAGGATAATTCAACACAACCAAGTGGGATTTATTCCAGGGCTGCAAGGTTGGTTCAACATCTGCAAATCAATCAATGTGATACAACACATTAATAAAAGAAAGAACAAGAACCACATGATCCTCTCAATAGATGCTGTAAAAGCATTTGACAAAGTACAGCATCCCTTCCTGATCAAAACTCTTCAAAGTGTAGGGATAGAGGGCACATACTTCAATATTATCAAAGCCTTCTATGAAAAACCCACCACAAATATCATTTTCAATGGAGAAAAACTGAAAGCTTTTCTGCTTAGGTCAGGAACACGGCAGGGATGTCAATCACCACCACTGCTATTCAACATAGTACTAGAAGTCCTAGCCTCAGCAATCAGACAACAAAAAGAAATTAAAGGCATCCAAATCAGCAAAGAAGATGTCAAACTATCATTCTTTGCAGATGATATGGTATTATATGTGGAAAACCCAAAAGACTCCACTCCAAAACTGCTAGAACTTGTACAGGAATTTAGTAAAGTGTCAGGATATAAAATCAATGCACAGAAATCAGTTGCATTTCTCTACACCAACAACAAGACAGAAGAAAGAGAAATTAAGGAGTCAATCCCATTTACAACTGGACCCAAAACTATAAGATACCTAGGAATAAACCTAACCAAAGAGGCTAAAAATCTATACT
>PISX010012272.1:17831-61503 GCA_004024625.1 Mellivora capensis | reverse complement strand
TTCCTCAAGAAGTTAAAAATAGAGCTTCCCTATGACCCTGCAATTGTGCTACTGGGTATTTACCCCAAAGATACAGATGTGGTGAAAAGAAGGGCCATCTGTACCCCAATGTTTATAGCAGCAATGGCCACGGTCGCCAAACTGTGGAAAGAACCAAGATGCCCTTCAATGGACGAATGGATAAAGAAGATGTGGTCCATATACACTATGGAGTATTATGCCTCCATCAGAAAGAATGAATACCCAACTTTTGTATCAACATGGATGGGACTGGAAGAGATTATGCTGAGTGAAATAAGTCAAGCAGAGAGAGTCAATTATCATATGGTTTCACTTATTCGTGGAGCATAACAAATAACACGGAGGACATGGGGAGATGGAGAGGAGAAGGGAGTTGAGGGAAATTGGGGGGGGAGATGAACCATGAGAGACTATGGAGTCTGAAAAACAACCTGAGGGTTTTGAAGGGGCGGGGGGTGGGAGGTTGGGGGAGACAGGTGGTGGGTATTATGGATGGCACGCATTGCATGGAGCACTGGGTGTGGTGTAAAACTATGAATTCTGTTATGCTGAAAAGAAATTTACAATAAAGGTAATTTACGGAAAACAAGAAAAAAAAAGAAAGATAAAGAGGCTAAGAAGACCCACTACTGCTTCAGAAAGTGATAGAAACCAAGAGTAGGAAGAAACCACAAAAAGAGTTGAGAGCTGAGGGAAAAAACTGAGGACAGGTTAGCTGCAGTGCAGGGCTGGGTGGGAAATAAAGGCAGAGGGCACAAGAAAGAAGCAGAATGCTGGAAATAGTGAATGCCTAGAAGCCACGCATTCACTTCGAAAGCTGCAGAATGTCAGTGGTTTAGAGTAGATTTATGCACTGGTGTTGGGAGTTTTGCCAGGAGCAGCCTTTTTGCAAGGCAATCTGATACAACTTAGTCAAACTAAAATGAGCCTATGTATATTTCCCAAACACATCTCACACAGGCCCATAAGGGGATGTGCTTGAGGATGTTCATTATAGCATTGTTTGCAGTGACAGGAAGTTGGCGGCAATCTGAAATCCACCATTGGAGATTAGATAGGCAACACATGGTGGGTATATATCATGGAGAACTAAGCAACACTGAGAATGAACAGCCTGCATGAACATTTAATAACATGGATGATCTCATCGACAGTGACAGGTCAAAAAAGAAAGATAAATGACTAAGTACCATTTTTAAAAATAAAAAATACACACATTTTTAAAAATGTACTTGTTTCACAAGAACAGATACAAATAAAAAGATCTACATTAGACACAAATGAGAGTGGTTGCCCAAGGGGTGGGGGCAGAAAAGAACAGGAAGGAATGGGGGAGAAAAGTAAATAAATAAAAAAGAGGACAGAGAATAGACAATAGCCTGAAAAGTACAATGTGCTCAACCTGCTGCAACTGGCAAAGGAAGGAAACATGAAAATGGGAAAAAATGAGGAACAGGGGGTCAAAGATTCTTCCCTTGGAGACAAGCAGATTAACACTGTTTGGTTATACAACAAGTTACGGCTGCAATAGCCTGAAGGGGAAGAATAATTTTCTATATCTCAGAGGCCTGGCCATGCAGTTGTGGAGCTCCCTGAGCTTTCATGCCACATATCTTTATAATAAACCCTGGTCTTCAAGATCATTTGAACAGATCTCCATCCTTTGAAATCTTTCTAATTTATATATATATACATATATATATATATATATATAAATTTATATATAATATATATTGTTATAATATATATAATATATAATATATATTATATAAATAATATATATAATATAAATTATATAAATATAATATAAATTATAAATTATAAATAAATTATAAATAAATAAATTATAAATTATAATAAATTATAAATAAATTATATTATATTATAAATTATAAATTATAAATAATTTATAAATAAAAATATAATATAAATCATATATATGATATATAAATACTAAAATATATATATATATTTTAATTTCTTTTCAGCGTAACAGAATTCATAGTTTTTGCACCACACCCAGTGCTCCATGCAATGCGTGCCCTCCATAATACCCACCACCTGTCTACCCCAACCTCCCACCCCCCGCTTTCTAATTTTTTTTAAGTTCAATTATCCAACATATAGTACATCATTAGTTTTGGATATAGTGTTCAATGATTCATTAGTTGTGCATAACACCCTGTGCTCCATGTAACACCTGCCCTCCTTAATACCCATCACTGGGCTAACTCATCCCCCACCCCTCCCTTCTGCAACCCTCAATTTTTTCCCAGAGTCCACAGTTTCTTATGGTTTGTCTCCTCTCTGATTTTTCTCATTCAGTCTTCCCTTCTTTCCCTATGGTCCTCTGTGCTATTCCTTATATTTCACATATGAGTAAAACCATATGATAATTGTCTTTCTCTGATTGACTTATTTCACTTAGTATAATCCCCTCCAGTTCCACCTCTGTCGCTGCAAGTAGTGAGTACTCATCCTTTCTGATCGCTGAGTAACATTCCATTGTATATATGAACCACATCTTCTTTACCCATTCATCTACTAAAGAACATCTCAGCTCCTTCCACAGTTTGGTTATTGTGAACATTGCTGCTATGAACATTGGGATGAAGGTGCTCCTTCTTTTCACTACATCTATATCTTTGGGGTAAATACCAAGTAGTGCAATTGCTGTGTCTTAGGGTAGCTCTATTTTTAACATCTTAAGGAACCACCATACTCTTTTCCGGAGTGGCTGTACCAGCTTTCATTCCCACCAGCAGTGTAAGAGGGTTCCCCTTTCTCCATATCTTCTCCAACATTTGTTCCCACTCTTGTTAATTTTGGCCATTCTAACTGGTGCAAGGTGGTTTTGATTTGTATTTCCCTGATGGCTAGTGATGTTGAACATTTTTTCATGTGTCTGTTAGCCATTTGTATGTCTTCTTTGGAGAAGTGTCTGTTCATGTCTTTTGCCCATTTTTTGACTTGATTATTTGTTTCTTGGGTGTTGAGTTTAATAAATTCTTTATAGATCTTTGATACCAGCCTTTTATATATAATGTTATTTGTGAATATCTTCTCCTATTCCATAGGTTGCCTTTTAGTTTAGTTGACTATTTCCTTGGCTGTGCAGAAGCTTTTTATCTTGACGAAGTCCCAATATTTCATTTTTGCCTTTGGTTCCCTTGCTTTCAGAGATGTGCCTTGGAAGAAGTTGCTGTGATTGAAGAGGTTACTGCCTGTTTTCTCCTCCATCCTTTGAAGTATAATGGAACCTAACAAAAAATTGTAAAATGGTATATAAATGACAAATCAAGCTGCTCTTATCAGTTATTATGGACCAGACCCTAATCTAGGTTTTTAAAATATATGAAATATTTAATCCTAACAACAACTGCATTATTATTTTTATTATACAAAAAAGAAACTGAGGATCAGAAAGGTTAAGTCATGTACCTAGGGTCACACAGCCAGTAAGCAGCAAACTGGGATTCAAACCCAGGCAGTTTGGTTCCAGAGACTGTCCTTATAACCGCAAATCTGTATCAGAAGATGCTCTTAAATAAACTCCATTTGGGGGACTAGTTTTGCCCAATTTCAGGTTTGACTAACTTTTCAAAATTTTTGGATCATTTCCCTCAACCACTCTAGTAAAGGCAGTTAACACTTAGACTGATTGCAAAGTACTCAGATTGAGAAAAAAAAAAAGTAATTGTTATCACTGTGCCATAACATGTTCATTTCTTTTTTTTTAAATTTCATTTCTTTTCAGCGTAACAGAATTCATGCTCCATGCAATGCGTGCCCTCCATAATACCCAACACCTGGCTCCCCCAACCTCTCACCCCCAGCCCCTTCAAAATCCTCAGGTTGTTTTCCAGAGTCCATAGAGAGACTATGGACTTTGAAAAACAACATGTTCATTTCTAAAACGACCTTCTCCCTGTCCCATTACTGAGATTTTATACCGAGGACACTGGGTCTAGAGTCAATGGCTCTGCCTCTCCCAGGCCATGTGACCCTGGTGATTCATTAAGCTTTCTTAGTGTCAGTCTCCTCATTTTACAAACTGGGGCTAATAGCAACTCTCCTATCTATTGTTATTGGGATCAAAGGAGATGATACAAATTAAAGAACTTTGAACATGGTATAGTCTATCCTTGGTGACTTGGACACACTATTTGATATGCTCCTCCAGGCTTTTATCCTCCCAGCCTGTGCCTTTAATTGCATCTCAATACCAGGTGGGACAGCCTTGGCATCTTGCTGCCATGGGCATCGTGCATGAACTTCAACCTGGGAGAGAGGTTTTTTAAAAAAAATATTTTTATTTTTTATAAACATATAATGTATTTTTATCCCCAGGGGTACATGTCTGTGAATCACCACATTTACACACTTCACAGCACTAACCATGGCACATACCCTCCCCAATGTCCATTACCCCACCCCCCTCTCCCGATCCCCCTCCCCACAGGAACCCTCAGTTTGTTTTGTGAGATTGAGTCACTTATGGTCACTCCTGATCCCATCTTGTTTCTTTTCTTCTTTTCCTACCCCCCCAACCCCCCATGTTGCATCTCCACTTCCTCATATCAGGGAGATCATATGATAGTTGTCTTTCTCCGATTGACTTATTTCACTAAGTATGATACCCTCTAGTTCCATCCACGTCGTCGCAAATGGCAAGATTTCATTTCTTTTGATGGCTGCATCGTAGTCCATTGTGTATATATACCACATCTTCTTTATCCATTCATCTGTTGATGGACATCTAGGTTCTTTCCATAGTTTGGCTATTGTAGACATTGCTGCTATAAACATTCGGGTGCACGTGCCCCTTTGGATCACTACGTTTGTATCTATAGGGTAAATACCCAGTAGTGCAATTGCTGGGTCATAGGGTAGTTCTATTTTCAACTTTTTGAGGAATCTCCATGCTGTTTTCCAGAACGGTTGCACCAGCTTGCATTCCCACCAACAGTGTAGGAGGGTTCCCCTTTCTCTGCATCCTCGCCAGCATCTGTCCTTTCCTGACTTGTTAATTTTAGCCATTCTGACTGGTGTGAGGTGGTATCTCATTGTGGTTTTGATTTGTATTTCCCTGATGCTGAGTGATGTGGAGCACTTTTTCATGTGTCTGTTGGCCATCTGGATGTCTTCTTCACAGAAATGTCTGTTCATGTCCTGGGAGAGAGTTTTTTGTAACCACTACATCCATGGCACTACTTTGTCTGTAATACATATATATGATGATTGACTTTGGCCTTAGTGTTTTCTCTTTTCTCATGCTATATAGGCTAATGTGGCCCTCCTGACTCTGTTTTCAATTTTCTTGGCAATTTGACCGTCATGGAACAAATTTCCCCACCTCACTCTCTCCGTTTTGCCACGTTCTTGCTTGTTGATAATTGTGCCCATCCAACATGACAACATTTCTTTTTTTTTTTTTAAAGATTATATTTATTTATTTGAGAGAGAGGCAGTGAGAGAGAACATGAGTGAGGAGAAGGTCAGAGGGAGAAGCAGACTCTCCATGGAGCTGGGAGCCCGATGCGGGACTCGATCTGGGGACTCCGGGATCATGACCTGAACCGAAGGCAGCATGACAACATTTCTTGACCAGGCAATTGTGGAGTCTTCTCCAACACCGAATCTGATGTGTCCCTTTGGAAATCCTTTAAAACTAAGTTTGTCTTTTTCTCATGAAGTGCCCAAGCACAACTATGGTTCCATGATAAATGTGCTTGTCTTTTCTATGCCTGTTTAGAGGGTGATTCTTTTTTTTTCTTTTTTTTAAAATTTTTTTAAAATTTATTTATTTGTTAGAGAGAGAGAGAGAGAGAGCGAGCACAGGCAGACAGAGTGGCAGGCAGAGGCAGAGGGAGAAGCAGGCTCCCCGCCGAGCAAGGAGCCCGATGCGGGACTCGATCCCAGGACGCTGGGATCATGACCTGAGCCGAAGGCAGCCGCTCAACAAACTGAGCCACCCAGGCATCCCTAGAGGGTGATTCTTGAGTGGATCCTTGCATGTTTTACATATGTTCCCTCCCCAGACTTTAGCCTGGTGTCTGCCATGTAGACACACATAAAAATTCCTTGTGAGCCAAAGGGCACAAGTGTATGCTCCAGCCTGAGCTCTAAGGTCACTTGGCTCCCCCAGGCTACCCACTCACCCTTCAGGTCACCCATACTGCATGAAGTGGGCTGCCTTTGATGAATTGCAGGTCCTACTGGTATAAGGAAAGCTCCAGGGTACCAGCAGTGGCATCTGACATTAGCTTTCAAGCTCCCCATCATTTTTTTCTAGAATGGTCATAAACTTAGCACTGTTTTACCACACTGATTCTAAGACATAGAGCTTTCAATTATGACTATTCATTGTTTATGAATCTATTCAGGAAACATTTATAAAGTACTTACTTGTATCGACTGGGGGTGTGGGAATAAGAATACTAAAACATGACTCTTGCCTGTGAGAGGCCATGATCTGATGGGAAACATAAGTGGAGGCAAAAAATTAAAACACAATCATGAAAAGACATGACAATAGGGACAAGGGCAAATGGGAGGGAATGGAGTCATATTCCCCAATTCAAACTGGGTCCCAAAGTCTATTACACTGCTGGACCTGACTCTCCAAGTGTCAGTCAGTCTCTTCATCTGTTATAGTGCTTACCTTGTACCTTTGCTGTAAGGATTAAAGGAGATAATTCATGGAAATCCCTTGGCATGATGCATGACCCATAGGAAGTGTGAAGTAACTGTTGGCTGTAGGCCTTGTTCTCTGTGCTTCAGTTTTTCTCACCTGTAAAATCAGGTGGTCATTGTACTTTACCTCATAGGATTACTATTAGAATCAAATCATGAAATGCATGGGAGTTGCTGGACACCATGCCTAACAGAGGAAACACTTGGTAATTGGTGGTTACAATTCATACTTTATATAAAGTAAAAAAGAAGGGGCATAGAAAAGTTTATAAGCATAATGTTGTAATATCTACAGCTAGCTGTGGAGCAAATAAAAAAAATCAGATGTATCAGGTAGATGGATAAAGGTCTGGAGAGAAAGCAACAAATATGAAACAAGCTTATTGTAGAATCTAGATGGTGGGTATGAACAGAGGGAATCACTGTAGCATTTTGTCAACTTTTCTGTATGTTTGAAATTTTTCATAATAAAATGTTGGGAGAAAAAAGGGAGTGACTGAATGTTTGGATGATCTTTAATGTAGATTCTGAGCAAGGAAATCAGGTGGAGGGAAGAAAAAGGCCTAGAATGATCTGCTCTTTGCTGGCCCCTTTCTGCCTTGAGAACAGCAAGTGCCAAGGCTCAGAAACAGGAAGGAGAATATACCGTTTGGGGCACTGTGAGTACTTCTGAGCTGAGATGGAGGTGCTTGAAAGAGGGGCAGAAGCTGTAGTGCTAGAGCATAGACATCCTAGGTTCAAATCCCAGCTCTGCACCCACTAGCTTTGTTACCTGCCAGAAGTTGCTTATGTTCTTTGTGCTTTGATTCTTTATCAATAGAGATTACTATCTACTTTATAAGATGCTTTGGATATTAGATGAATTTAATATCATTACCATGATCATCATCTTCTTAGGAAAGTTTGTGCTCCCAGAACTGTTCAAGGCTGGGTCCTTTCCACAGCTTCACCTTATCCCTTGTTGAATGAGAGACTACTCTGTTGGAGGAAGGAAGGGAGGGTAGGAGGAAGGGTAATAGTGAGTGAAGTTCAGCGAAGAACTGAATGAGAGTCTGGGGTCTAAGAAAGACAGATGCTCAGGCACCAGTCAGATAGAGGAACTCAAGAGGCCCAGGCTGATTGCTTGCTCAGAGTCATGCACTTGGCTTCTAATGATATATTTAAAATGTTGGAGAAATTATAATCCTGTTGTAGTTCCTTTGGAGGCTCGTTCATCAACCTGGGCAGTGCGTGTGGCTGGCAGGTAGCCAGCATCATCCCCTGACTTCTGCCTCCATATGACTCAGCACAAATCAGACACTTTAATAGCTCTTGATTCCAAGTTTGAACTTGCTCCCAAATGAAAGCCTCTCTCCCCCTCACCAACCTCCTCCTACCTTCACAACCCACTCCCCACTTCCAATTTATCAGCTAGTAAATTCTGAGTTGAACTTGGAGCCAGAGTTTCATTTAGTTTTGGCAAAGGATCAATTTCTTCTAAGAAAAGAAAAGGAAAAAAAAATGAAGGCAGGGTGGAGAGGAAAGTTTTAAAAATGTCCAGCTAAACAAAAAGCGCTCATGGAAACAGCCCTGCATCATTAAGTAACTCAGAGCAGAGAGAGCCCTACTTTTTGATACATTAAGTGCCAGTGAATTTGAAGGTGTTTAAAATGCTCTGAACATGCAGCTGGGGTTACCAACAAAGCCCAGATGGGCTCCTGGTTTAGAAAGTTTAGGGGTCACCCTAAGTCTGGTGAAGTCTGGTGACTTCAAAACTGGAGAGAGCTTTTGGAGGTGACCATGGTGCCCACATTCATTTTCATTCTGGATTGTGTGGCCACTGTCACTGTGCTTGTGGATGACAGAAGACCTGTCAACCTAACACTCGGCCTGCTGGATCTACCAACCCTCTGAAGAGCCAGGGATAGTTCCAACAATGAATATAGCATCCTGAGTTACAGGAAAAGATATGAGTAACTCATCCTCACTCATAATGGAAAAATGCAAGCCAAATCATCAGACTGGAAGAAATTTGATACTTCCCATTAGCTTGGGGAAAAATGTTTTCAGATTTCAATAGCATCCACTTCTGGAAATGGTATGGAAAAATGGCCACTCTGTTACATTTTAGATAGGAACACTGAAGATAATACTTGTATAGAAGGAAATCTGACAATATTTTTCTCCATTTCCTGCCTCCTTCTCTCCTTGATTCATTCATTCATTCCCTTTCTTTCTGTAGTGAGTCTCTACAATGTTTTACCTAATAGTACCCTAGTTCTGGACTCCCCACTTGCCTCAAATTCCTCACCTTGGCCAAAATAGAAAAAAAAAGCTACAATGAATATGTACATGAATATATCCCTTTATGAGTATATATGAGGACTTCTCTGATATATCTTTCTCTTCTCTATCTCTGTCATCTCTATATCATTTTCTCTACTTCTACATCCACATATATATCTATATCAAGGTAAAATTACTGAGTCATAATATGTATTTAATTGGACTGAAGTGTAACAATTTGACAATATCATCTCAAATTAAAAATTACACATACTCTTTGACTTGGCACTGCTAAGAATGTACCCTATGAATATAATTCCATATATTTACCAAGATTGACATATAAGGATATTAATAGAAACACCATGCATATTAGAAAAACCCTGGAAAGTGCTGTAGTGCCAGGGGAATATATGTTTAGTTGTGTCCCTTTACTCTGTAGTGAGTGAGAGAGGACAGTCTCTGGGGAACCAGTTCATGAACTGAATCCTGATTCTTGCATTTACTGGCTGTGTACCTTGCACAGGTATCCACCTTCTTGTGCCTCAGTTTTCAGTAGTACAATGGGGACAAGGGCACATATTTGTATCAGACTCCCAGCAAGAAACAAGCTGGTTATTCAACTGAGTAGTTTAAAGAGAGTTTAATAGAAATGACTATTTTTAAAAGTGTAGAGAGGTTAAAGGAAGCTGTAAGGGACAATGTAGGGCTGGTCAAAGTGGAGAGCCATTGATACTCTAAAACCTTGAATCAGTGAGAGAAGGGGAAAACCTCTGAATTGTACAGAGAGGTCTGTGGTGAAGACCACCTGACAGATACTGTGGCTTGTACTCCAAGAATGGATGATCTTTATCATTTAATGACCAGATAATCATTAGGGGAAACCAACTGCTAAGGAGCATGTACATGACTTCTGTCCTCACAGTCCTTCTTATTTTTTCTTGTGTCACCTAGTAGATGAGTTCAACTAGAAGCCAGAAGCAAAGGAGCTCTTGATGCTCTACCTACAGATCAACCTTTTGGTGCAGAGTATAGAGAGGACTGGGGAGGGGGTTGGGTATATGGAAGATACTCAACAAAACCTTCATGTGGTTTTGGAGATAATTAAATGAATAAACACATAGAAAGTGCTTAGAACAGTGAGTGGCATATAATAAATGCTTAATAAATATGAATTGTTATTATTGCTGATTTATTAATATTAGTATTAATTCCCCATTAAAACCATTAGGTCAGATCTAAATGTGTTGCAATGGCCTTAAGTCTCCAAGATATATACCAATGAAAAAGGAAGATGTGGCTTAGTGTAAGAAGTAGGTTCCCCTTGGGGTGCCTGGGTGGCTCAGTGGGTTAGGCCTCTGCCTTCGGCTCTGGTCATGATCTCAGGGTCCTGGGATCAAGCCCCACATGGGGCTCTCTCTGCTTGGCAGAAAGCCTGCTTCCTTGTCTCTCTCTGCCTACTGGTGATTTCTTCTTCTCTGTTAAGTAAATAAATCTTTAAAAAAAAAGTAGGTACCCCTTTGTATATAAAATTTTTTAAAAAAATTGGTCAATGCTATTTGGGGTCTTTTGTGGTTCCATAGAATTTTTAGTATTATTTGTTCTAGTTCTGTGAAAAATGTTGGTATTTTGCCGGAGATTGCACTGAACCTGTAGACTGCTTTGGGTAGTATGGACATTTTAACAATATTAATTCTTCCAATCCATGAGCATGGTATATTTTTCCATTTGTTTGTCTTCAATTTCTGTCATCAATGTCTTACAGTTTTCAGAGTATAGGTCTTTTGACTCCTTTATTAAGTTTTTAACTAGGTATTTTATTCTTTTTGGTGCAATTATAAATAGAATTGTTTTCTTAATTCCTCTTTCTTCTACTTCATTATCAGCATCTATACACTACTAATTTCTGGGTATTAATTTTGCTATCTTGCAACTTTACTCATTTCATTTATGACCTCTAATAGGGTTTTTTTTTTTTTTTTGGTGGGTTTTCTATGTATAGTCTCATGTCATATGCAAATAGCATATAACTAAATATATTTTTTTTAAAAATTGGCTAGTAGCCATTGTCTTTGCAGAGGGGGTCTGAAGATTACATGGGAGTGAGGAAAGGCTTTCACTTTTCATTTTCTATCTTCTGTCATAATGTTTATACTTTTAAACCATGCATGTCTATTATTTTTATTTTTGAAAATGTCAAAGGTGTTATCTGGGTGATGTGTTTATGGTGTATGGCTTTCTTTTTTATTATTCCCTGCAATTTTTAAAGTATTTGTGAGTTTAAGAATAAAGTACTTACTGAGAAGAACATGGTGCTAGCATATTCTAAGTATCAAAATTGGTCTAATAGTATTTCTGAGAATGTGAAGACATCTATTGCCCTCATTGTTTATTACTTATACCTTCCTTTTCACAGTTCTAGAATAAGTTCATAAGCAATAAGAAGGGGTCTTCATTCCACAAAATAAGTTCTTGTTGAACAGGAAGATTATATATATCATGTAAGATTTATTTATGTATATATCTATTATATATATATAAATACATTATTATTATTATAAATACATTATTATTTCTCTGGGATTTTAAGGATGTGTATATGTGTAAGGATGTGTATATGTGGATTTTACAGATATGTTCAAATATATATGATGTATATATATGTGTGTATATATGTGTGTATTGGTTTATTATATATATATGCTTTTTTACAACATGGCACAAGTGTGCCATTAAGTGTAAGCAACTTGGCTTTGAAGTCGCACTGTCTAGATGATAATTCTGGCTCCACACTTACTAGCTAGTAATTGTGGGAAAGTTATTTATCGCCTTTAAACCCTGGTTTTCTCACTGGAATGGCAATTGCCACTCACTTCAAAGAAACTTCAAAGAAACATCTTTAAATGAGATGAGCATGCTTGACATTTTAGTAATCACTCAATATATGGTGGCAGATATTTATTGTTAATAGTAACAGTCCAAATCAGTTTTGCCTAGTGAAGAACTTTATTTTATTCCAACCCACTTCCTCTAATTCACCTACTAGAAGTTTAGCTCATTGGGAAAAGTATGGAGTGGGTGTAAGTGGGTATCTTTAGACATGCAGCCCTACAGAATTCTGAGATCTTTGAGCACAATTATCCTTCTAACTTTGGCCTTTTCATTTATGCCAATGAGGAATACAGTGTCATGGAAATTCACTGATCCATCCAAGCTCTCAAAGTTGGGACTTCAAAACCAGATGTCCTGACTTCCAGCAAGGTACCCTTGAAGTATTTAGGACCTCATCTATGCATGGCCACCAATAGCTATTTGTTAAGCATGTGAAGAATAGTACCCACAATGTACAGACAATCATCTGATCCATTGTCCTGCCTTGCACTTCCACTTCTGCTATGGCACTCACTCATGGGCTAGAGGCCAGAAGCAGAGGTAGCTTCCAGCATTCAGGATGAACTGACCTGAGCAGGCCAGGCCTATGACCTAAGTACCACCTTACTTGCCCCTTTCAAATAAGTTTATGCTTCTCTTTGTAGAAGAATCCCGGCTTTTCAACTCAGATGCTTTATGGAGTCTTTGAAATTGGAGTCACTACTCATTGTCACCCTTTTTAAATCTTACTGTCCAAAATCCTGGGCATTTTTATTGTCCTCTGATCTGGGCACCAAGCCCCACCACCCTGGAGGGAGTTATGCTCTGGTGTGATCTCCAGGAGAAAGGAAGTGTCATCTGAACCAATGTCACCATTGTAATTGTCACAGAGACTTTGGCAAAACAAAAGCCCCAGGCATCAGTTCAAGCTAAATGAGTTAAAAAAAAAAGTCCCTGCCTTCTAGAGATTGGCATGTTTTTGATTCAGTTTTAGGGAGTTTCTCATCATATGAGCTGTTTGAAATGAGCTGTTCTCATCTTTGAAAATGTTTAATCAGAGACTGACAAACCACTTGACATAAATATTGTAGAGGAGTTAGATGATTTCAAAGTTCCTCAATTTAGGGCAAGACGTTATCTTTTCCCTTAACCACCAAAGAGGTGGTTATGTAAATATAAATGAAGGGAATGCTATATGGAGTAAGAGGAAATTTCAGTAGATTTCCCACATTAAAAATTGTTTCCATGAAGGAAAAGCAATGTAGTGAATAGGATTAAACCTATTAAGACATCTGGCCAAGATCTTTCAACCAGCTGAGTAGCTTTTGTGCTAGGTGATGCTGTTGTCTGGGTTCCTGTTTCCTCACCTGTCTCATGAGAGGATGGGGTCAGAGAATCACTAAATTTCGTTGTGTTGAGAACTTTGGTTGGGAGTTCATAGTTGGTCAGAAAATAAAGTTCAAACATCTATATGAGGTGATCATATGACAGGTCTATGGTGAAAGAATAAGAGCTTTCAATGGTATGGATGTCATTATTCACTTACATTCCTGGCTGAAAGAAGTGCAAATTGGTAATGAAATTGAAGATGAGGGCTTGAAGCCTTCTGCACCAATACTTCACAACTTGGTCATGGAGGCCTGTTCACCAAATAAAGGTTCTGGTGTTTGCAGCTTGTGCTTCAGACCAGAATAAAGAGAGTGTCCATGTTTTAAATTCCCAGGAGCCTTGGCTTCTGCAGGCTAGGAAGATACTTCTGGTTCCATCTATGCTATGGCTGCCATAAAAAAAGTACCAAAGACTGAGTGGTTTAAACAACAGAAATTGTTTTTCTCACAGTTCTGTAGGCCAGAATTCTAAGATCAGGGTGTCTGTAGGATTGGTTTCTTCTGCAGGCCATGAAGGCAGAATCTGCTCCAAGTTTCTCTCCTTAGCTTGTAGATGACATCTTCTTTCCATGTCTCTTCTTTCCATGACCCAGGCATTGTCTTCCTTTTATATGTGCTTCTGTGTCCAAATTTCCTCTTTTTAGTAGGGCATTAGCCATATTGGATTAGGGTCCTCCCCAATGACCTCATTTTAACTTGATTACCTCTATGAAGACCCTATCTCCAAATGAGGTCACCTACTGAGATATTGAAGATAAGGACTTCTACACATGAAATTGGGGAGCAGGAACAATTCTACTCATAACACCATCCATAAAATAGCACTCTCCACTGCACCTCCACTGTCACAGTTGGCAGGAGGGGCCCTTGGTAGTGAGTCAGGAGAATGACCACGTTCTTCTTTAGGCTCATCCATGTCCTTTAGCCTCAGTCCTCTCTTCCTTCCCCCAAGTTCTTTAAGCCAGTATTTGTTTCTTATATTAACATTTCCTTTGATTTGGTAAGAGGTATGTACATGTGTGCATGTGTTTGTGTGGGGAAGAGAGAAACATTAGCATGTAACTCTTCTTCTCAGTGCTCCTGCTCTGTAGAGAAGTGGAACATTTGCTTGTAGTCTGCATATATGTCTAATTCCAAACACCTAACTAGCTTTGGGCTCTTATCTCAGGGTTTCCCTGGCAGCAATCTCGATTTGAGAACAGTAAAGCTCTGACTTCCTGGGGTGAAGAAATAACCTCACATCCACACCTACAGGAAAACAGTCTCGGGGTAAATAGTCTCATCTCTGTAATTACCTCATCATGCATCTATTTTGGATTGGGTCCCAATGCCCTGTAATAGCCACCATCTCCATTATGGACTCAAATGACCCACTTTGAAGTTGGGTTCATCCTGGAATCCCATCAGGAGGATGGGAGGATGAAGACCCCTGAGGAAAGTCTCCTGCTATGTGCTCTGGATCCTCAAAGGCTGGGAGCCACTGGACTTGGTGGAGTTTAGGATGGAGAGACTGCCTGATCAATGCCCAACTATCCAGGGATGTTAGCAGCACAGGACTTCTAAGCCTGTGCTCCCAGTACATTCCTGACCTTCTTTTGGGTTTAACTACCAAAGTTAATCCATGATCTTGTTCACCCTGTGACTGGCTAAGTATTTAAACTGACTGGGAATAAGTATCTTAAGCCCATATCCCCTAAAACTGTTCCAACTTCATGTATTGGATCTTTATAAAGTATGTGAATGAAGCAGAAGCAGGTGATTTTGAAGAGGCAATAACTCGTGCAGGGAAGGTTAACAGCCTGATTCCAGTCTTCATTGGCTCAGTACATGAAGATGAAAACTTTAACTCCTGGTTCCCATTTGAGAGTCCATTCCAGCAGAAAACCCTACTCTCTATTATGATTCAACTCTCTAAAACTCCTGGATGAAGATTCCAAAGCTTATAGACCAATATTCCATTATCCACTTCTCAGATCTGTCAACTGTGATAACAATGGACCTTCCTATTTTCCAGGGTTAGAGAGAGCTTTCTCATTCTAATACAGCACAGGTCTTACTAGGGAATGCTGGCAAATAACAGCAGGAGTTTTACCTATCATCTGGAAGCAAGCAAACAACATAAGCAAATATGAGATGGGTGGAGTGACCACAGTAGTCAACTCTGGATTCTCCATCCTCTGAAGGTCACTGAGAGTTGATAAGAAATGGACCACACTGCCTACTACTTTCAGAGTTAACAGTAATAATAGGTGATATTTATGAAACACATAGTATCTGCCAGGCTTAATGCTAGGTGCTTGTGCATTTTCCCATTGAATCCTAACAAAAATCTTTGATGGGGGGGCGCCTGGGTGCCTCAGTCAGTTAAACATCTGGCTTTGGTTCAAGTCATGATCCTGAAGTCCCAAGATCCATCCCTGCATCAGGCTTCCTGCTCAGCGGGGAGTCTGCTTCTCCCTCTGACCCTTCCCCCCACTCTTGCTCTCTCTCTCTCTCAATCACTTTCTCTTAAATAAATAAATAATATCTTTTAAAAAACAAATCTTTGGTAGGAACCATTTCTAAAAGTGGTGAAGATCAAATGTTCTAATGCGTGTAAAAGTGCTTAGAAATGATGAAGTGTTATCAAACCACAAAGATTCAATGCATGCTATTGTTTTATTAAATGACCCCTGAAATTCCTCTTAGTCTTAGACTTATGTAGTGAAATAATAGATACTTAAAAGATATGTGATACAGCCCTATCATATACCACAAGGCATCACCCAAAGAAGAGACATCAGCTTGTTAGAGGAGAGAAATGCTGTGCATCCTGTTCAGGGAACCACAATAATGCAGAACCTTCCTTCTAAACTAGAAGTGCCCTTCTAAGGGCACTCAGGTCAAATAGGTTGGTAACCCACTGAGACATACATGTTGTCACCCCCCCCCCCAGTCCTGGTGGAAAAGAAACCAGATTTTGCATTGTCTTTTGCACTCTGATTAGTGGCTCTAATAAGGAATATAGAATTCCTAAGATTTGAACTCTGCTGGACTCAGTTCTCATATTAGTGGAATGGGGTTAATATTTCACATTTATACTAATGCATTAAGTGAGCTGATGTATTTGAAAACATCTATCAAATTGCTGACATACAGGAAGTAATACACATAATAATTAAACACCCACTGTTCTAGCCTGGTTGGGAAATGAAAGCTCAGAACCGGTGGGATTTATGCAGTCTGACACATTCTATAAAATGGGTGGTGTATAAAGGAAGTGAGTCTCGAGGCATCAGAGCTAGTGGAGTCTAAATGCCCTTTGGGCAAGAGCCTTGTTTGTTTTGACTCATACAATGCCACCCACCTTATAGTTTGGTCATTCACTCTTTGTTGGCAATTGTTTTTTCTGGAGTTCAGAGGCCTATGAAGGAGTTTGTGTGGGGACACTGAAGAGTTGTCTTTAATCTCACTAAGAAATGTTTAGTGAGCAGTGCCTGGGTGGTTCAGTTGGTTAAGAATCTGCCTTGGGTTCTGATCATTATCCCAGGGTCTGGGGATGGAGACTTGAGTCCTGGAGTTGGGCTCTCTGCTCAGTAGGGAGTCTGTCTCTCCATCTGCACCTCCCCCCACTTGTGTTTTCTCTCTCTCTCAAATAAATAAAATCTTAAAAAAAAAAGAGAAAAGGAAATGTTTAGTGTGAGAGGCCAAGACTAAAGCTGAGAACAGTCGATCAACTATACAAGTGAACATCTCAAGTAAATAGGTTGGAATTGTGTTGGTGCAGCATTAAAACAGGGTCTTAAGACTTTGACAAACCTGTGTGTTTGTGGGCAAACTCCTGAACTTCTCTGAACTTCAGCTTTAATAAGTAACTATGGCAATTCACGGAAAGCATTTGAGCCATGCATAATAGATGTTCCATATTATTATTTTCAAGGCACTCTTACATACATCATTCTAAATTATTTCATTTGGAAGTGAGGTGAACAGGGTAGAAACTAGAGACAGAGGTTCCCACATGAAAAGCCTTCTTAATACCTCCAACTCTGTGTTCTAGTTCTGGCTTTGAAAACAGCCCTATCAATCAGCTGTTGGTCTGCTCTCTGCTCTCTGATGGAATGAGACACAATTCCCTTCACGTGGTGTAGTTTAAATGCCTGTACAATCACATGAGCTCTAGAAGTGTGGGACAAACCCTGTCCATGTTTAGAAGTTGAAATATGAAGGCAGAAAGAGTGGAGAGGTGAAGATCCAATCACATGGCTGCCATTTAGTCACAGGTTCTTTTGAAGGATTGGCTGGTGAATTCTGGAATGCAGTCATCCCTAACACTTGGACTTCAGAGTTGCAGAAGCAGACTCCCAGATGAAGGAACTCTTGGCTCTTTCTTGTGGCCTGATTGCCCTGCACAAGGTTAGGATGTTGGGGTTGGGGGGTAGGCTTGTCTACAGCGAGATGAAGGGAACAGATGGAGAGATGGCCCTTGGCAGGTCTGGTAACTATTGGTGACTAACTTCTTGTGAGTTACAGCTTATCACAGCTAAGACCCCAGATATCTTGGGACCCCTGGGAGTTTCTTCATAAACAGTGTTCCCCATGTAAACTTAGTGGGAGGTGAGTCTGATCCACCATGCCACTTCACTCTGAGGGCTTCTGGTTCCAGCCCAAAGCCTATCTCATCAATTCAACCATGGATCAAAGAGAGTGGGAAGGTCACATAGTTATGGGAAGTGACATCAGGAGAAGCACCTGGGACAAACATGCTTGCTGATTGGAACAAGCCTTCTCATTGCACACATTATTGGGTATGCTGCTTGTCTTGTCCTCCATGCATTTAGTGTCAAAAAACTGAAGCCATGGGGCACCTGGGTGGCTCACTGGGTTAAAGCCTCTGCCTTCGGCTCAGGTCATGATCTCAGGGTCCTGGGATCAAGCCCCACATCAGGCTCTCTGCTCAGCAGGGAGCCTGCTTCCCCCCCTCTCTCTCTGCCTGCCTCTCTGCCTACTTGTGATCTCTGTCTGTCAAATAAATAAATAAATAAATAAATAAAAAACCAAAACCAACTCTGAAGCCAAATATAGCCACTGGAGATGACAGATCCCAATGACCCACGGTAGGAAAGGCAACATGGTTTTTTGAAAGCCCAGCACCTTCCTTCCCAGAGGGGATAGCAGCAGAAAGTTGGTACTGCCTTCTGCCTATTTTCCATACTCAATACCCAATACAGTGGCCCAATATATGATACTAAGCTTTTATATTGTATGTGTATGCAGTGTGTGTATCCTGTGTCTGTTGTTAGGTTACTTGTTGAAGATAGACTGCTATACCTCAAATAACACTGTTCTAACAGCAAGGACCCTGTCCTTCAGAGTTATTCTCTAGAGTTTAGAGTTGTTCCATAGATAACAGCCTACTCTGGCTATTTCCTGTGTTATTACTCAAAATATACTTTTTTTTTTTTTTTTTTTTTGGCAGGGGAAGGGGCAGAGAGAACTTGGGTAGAGTGACAAAACCTAATTTCAGGACCTCTGAAAATCCTTTATTCTTGTAGAAATTCTTCTCTTAAGCTTAAGGCTTTGTTTCCAGGCAACGTGTTAGAAAAGCTCTGTACGAGAGGACACATATTACTCCTCTCAGTTACACTTGAATAAGGATGAGTACCAGCTTTTACAGAAAATTAATTTTTCCAGGATAGAGAACAGGGTTGTTTGACTAGGTTGGCAGGGAGGGGATGGGAGGAGGATGGGAAGCCGGGAAGTGGAGCTCCCTTTAAGAGGACAGAGGGTCAATTATCATATGGTTTCACTTATTTGTGGAGCATAACAAATAACATGGAGGACATGGGGAGATGGAGAGGAGAAGGGAGTTGAGGGAAATTGGAGGGGAAGATGAACCATGAGAGACTATGGACTCTGAAAAACAACCTGAGGGTTAAAAAAAAGCAAAAGTAAAAAAAAAAAAAAAAAAAAGAGAGGACAGAGACACAGAAATAACCCTGTAATGATGCAGAAGCAAATCTTTTGTTTTTCATAATTTTGAGGAAAACCTGCCCTGATGGTAAGGATCTGTGAACACTGAAGTGCACTGTAATCTGGGCTTCTCTTCAGCCATGCCATTGCTAAAGGGTAAAGCCACAGCTCTTAGACATTATGAAATGAACTCATGTCAAAGATTTTCTGTAATTCAATAATTAGCAAGGGAACCAGGAAGATGTTACTACTGGTTTGAAGGAGAAGTCAAAGAACTACACAAGTACAGGCCATACAGAGTGCCAAAATCAACAATAAATGGTGACATTTCCTGAACTTGCCCCAACTTGAATAAAACACCCTATCAACAAAAGCCATCAGTGCCTTCTGTATTGATTGCAGGGGTTCAGCATCATCTCTAGCAGCACAGCTTCTAGTCTTTGAAAGCAAATAATAACAACTTGATTCTGCTACAGTTAATTGTAGAGAATTGCCATGAAAAGGGTCTCTTGGGGCACCTGGGTGGCTCAGTGGGTTAAGCCTCTGCCTTTGGCTCAGGTCATGATCTCAGGATCCTGGGATCAAGCCCCGCATAGGGCTCTCTGCTCAGCAGAGAGCCTACTTCCTCCTTCCCCTCTGCCTACTTGTGATATCTCTCTCTGTCAAATAAATAAATAAATCTCCCCCCTCCCACCATAAAAGGGTCTCTCAGTGTTGACTTGCAAGACTCCAGGATGCTTTCTGCAGACAGGACGGCCCTGCCCTGGAAGTGATGACAGAGATGCAGAGAATTTTCTTCTTTGTCGCTGATGTCCTGTGTGTTCTAAGGATATCCACAACTCAGTATTGTGTGAGATCCTGCAAAAAGGGATGAGGATACAAGCTTTGACTTAGTTTTCCAAAATGCTTTGCAGGAAAGCCAGGAAAATGATTGTTAAGTGAATTTAAATGACCACCGTTCCCATACCCTGGCACACAGAAGTTGCTGAATTAAGCTCTGGCTAATGTATCCAAGTAAGGAAGAGGAAGATCTTCCATGGCCCTGCGCAACCTGATTGGTGGAATCCTCCTCAACTCATGAATACCCTTGTCATTTCTCCTGGCAGCCTTCTCCATGTTGTTTGTTTGCAGGGACATGACACACTGGCGCCTGGAGACAGGGCATGCTGGGCGGGGAAGGCTTTGGAATTTGCGCAAGCCATTGCCCTCCCCACCCCCACAAAGCTTTGTCCTCAAGCTCTGTCTCTGGGGCCCATGGATCAGATTGCTTGCTTCCAGGTGCCAGAGAGACACTTTTCTGTTTGCTCTCCCACCCAGGCTGCCCTCCGTTTGTCCTTTCCCTAGGTGGGGGTGGCAAGTAACAGAGGCTGTTTAGAAAGGAGTCTTTCTTCTTTCTCCTCTCCCTTTCTTCTTCTTACCCCCTCAAATTGCAAGAACATTTTGGCTTCTTTCCATCACTTGGGGTTTGTGCTGGAGATTTGAATCTGCTCTTGTTTCCTATAAATAGCCTGGAAGTTCAGGTAGAAGTGCAGTCTTTACAGGTGAGCTGTTTGGGGAACATAAGCAGGCATGCATGGAGCTGGCTGTGCTGCTGATAGAGGTTTTCTTTTGAGCCTGGTATAGTGCAGACTTTGGTCTCCTAATATTTCCAGCCTAGTCTTAGTAGCCTTGTCCCTGTCTTATTTGCTACTCCCTCCAGGCATAAATTATTACCAAATTGGAGCAAACAGCTGGCTAAATGTCCTTGCGCTGCTGCTGTTAATCTATCTGGCTATGCCTCTTTCCTAAGGGATTTTTTTTGTTGTTGTTGAAGAGGGGAACTGTTGGTCATTGAAATAGCAGAACTTCTACATTAGGGAGGAAATTTCGTGTTGCAAGTGGATAGAAACCCAGCCCAAACTAGTTTAAGCAGAGTTGAGAAGAGTTGAGAAGTTGAGAAGAGAGAAGAGTTGAGAAGTCCAGGGATGTAGATGAATGAAGAGAACCAAAAACTGTCACCTGGTCTTGGTGACAGCTTCCTGCTGCTTGGGTTGCCATATTTAGCAAAGAGAAATATGGAACACTCAGGGAAATTGAATTTCAGAGAAATAAACAAGTATTTTTTTTAGTACAGATATGTCCCGTATTGCTTCCTATATTTTATCTGGCTACATCTAACTGCCATACTATGTCAGCTTTCTCCTCCTGCTCATGTTGGGATTACTCTGAGGCAGACTCTAGCCATGAAGTGACAGAATGGCTACTGACAGACCCACACTCCCATTTCAGAGTTTAGGAACCATGGATATAAGGCTCCTTTGCCCCAAGAGTTCTAGCAAAAAACCTCAGATTTCATCTCCTTGATCTGGCCTGGGTCTTGTGGCCATCTCAGAAATGAACACTCCGTCCAAGGGAATAAAATACTGGCTAGGTCTGGGTCATGTGTCTACTTCTACTACTGGAGTAGAGATTTAGCCATGTATGAAACCACTTGGATTAAGAGTTGGTAAGAGAGTCCCCAAAGGGAAACCAGAGTGCTGTTACTAGAAGAAAGATAAATGCTGGTCAAACATCAACTCTCTGGTCCAGTGGTAGAAACTCTCTTGGGCAAGTTTCCTTGGAACTCCTCACATCACACATTGGTTTCTTAGAGTCTGATGCAGATCATGGAGCTCTTTTCCCTTGCAGAATGAGTTTGGAGGATGGGTGACAACCTAGGTAGCCCTTGAACCAACAGCAATGACAGTACAAAAGCATTTCTTTAGTACCTTCTCTGTGTGGCCTGTGGTACTCAGAATGAGTCCCACATAAACATAAAAAGGAAGGCATTGCTGATGTCCATGAACTTGCCTTTGAGAGATATCATCATGCTGTATTTTATTCTAGAGTCTCATAATACTTTTATTGTTTCTCTATACAGGTAATTCTGAGTATGTAAGGAGGGGATGAATTAATTCCAGATAAGACTTGCTGGAGATGCATTTAAGTTGGGTCTTAAAGGATAGGTAGGGTTTAGACAGGCAGCTATGGAAGAAAGAAAGAGAAAAATTCCAAATAGAGGAACTAGAAGAAGTAAATTTGTTGACTTCATGTTGCTGCTGGCCTGCATGAGATGGCATGGCCTTTCAGAGAGATGCATCTTGACTTCACTCAGAGACACACAGACATTTAGGAATCCCAGGAAAATGAATGGCTGGATACTCTGGCATTCCTTCAAATCCTTGTTCATAGTTAATGTAAAAGAGAAGACTGATTGATAGGAGATGGGAGGGACCCCAGGTGGGAGCCCTCAGATCCTTTTCTGTTGTCCTTGGTAATTCCACTCTGTCCCCAAACTATCATAGTCCACTCAACAAAGGAAAGACCTGCAGGTAAGTGGATTTATCTTTCTTATTTAGCAGATATTAGGATACTTATGCATAATTCTGGGAGGAAAGCGGGTCTTACCTCCTTACTCCCTGGTTCCCTAATATACCCTCTTCATATACCCTCTCCCTGAGTTAAGTCCTGATCAACTTTATTTTCTCACTTTGCCGGGTTATTTTAGTTCCCTGGTGATGTTTAGTGTGATGGCCTGCCTCTTTCCCCTAACCTGACACTACTCTAAACGGTTGAATATTGGAAAACATTTTGCCCCTATAGTCCCTGGTTGCCTGAGTGTGCTGCTCAGAGAGATCTGAGTGTATCTGGCTCCCTGAGGCAGGGACCACACAGAGTGTCAGGAGGCATGGGAATCAAAGGCTGCAGTAGAGATTGGGAACATGGACAGTGTACCAGTCAGGTGAGATTCCTGGATCCTCCATTTACATTGCACTGAGTGATTCTGGAAATTCCAAACAAGAATTAAGATGCCATTGTTCACCTGATGATGCTTCTCTGAGGGCTCCCACTTCAAGAATAGACATCCCTTTGATGGTAGGACAGGTATCCAGTCCTTGAGACCATAACTCTTCCTACTTATAGGCTGCACTAATCCCCAGCCCAAAAGTCCCCTTTGTTTATGCCTCCTATTGATATTGGCCCTATCAGGATTCTGACACAAAAAATTCTGAGTTAAATTTTGCTCCCAAAATGTTCTTGTTTCAGGTTTGTAGCTTTGAGATTTTTTTTTTAAAGACAGATTTTCTGATGTACTATATGTTGGCTAATTTCATTTAAATAAAAATATATTTGCAAATGACAGTACAGACAAAAGGTTGATATCCAGGATCTATAAAGAACTTCTCAAACTCAACACATGCAAAACAGATAATCATATCAAAAAATGGGCAGAAAATATGAACAGACAATTCTCCAATGAAGACATACAAATGGCTATCAGACACATGAAAAAATGTTCATCATCACTAGCCATCAGGGAGATTCAAATTAAAACCACACTGAGATACCACCTTACACCAGTTAGAATGGCCAAAATTAGCAAGACAGGAAACAACGTGTGTTGAAGATGTGGAGAAAGGGGAACCCTCTTCCACTGTTGGTGGGAATGCAAGTTGGTGCAGCCACTCTGGACAACAGTGTGGAGATTCCTCAAGAAGTTAAAAATAGAGCTTCCCTATGACCCTGCAATTGCGCTACTGGGTATTTACCCCAAAGATACAGATGTGGTGAAAAGGAGAGCCATCTGTACCCCAATGTTTATATCAGCAATGGCCATGGTCGCCAAACTGCCCTTCAATGGATGAATGGATAAGGAAGATGTGGTCCATTTACATTATGGAGTATTATGCCTCCATCAGAAAGGATGAATACCCGACTTTTGTAGCAACATGGACGGGACTGGAAGAGAATATGCTGAGTGAAATAAGTCAAGCAGAGAGAGTCAATTATCATATGGTTCCATTTATTTGTGGAGCATAACAAATAACATGGAGGACATGGGGAGATGGAGAGGAGAAGGGAGTTGAGGGAAATTGGAGGGGGAGATGAACCATGAGAGACTATGGAGTCTGAAAAACAACCTGAGGGTTTTGAAGGGGTGGGGGGTGGGAGGTTGGGGGAGCCAGGTGGTGGGTATTATGGAGGGCACACATTGCATGGAGCACTGGGTGTGGTGCAAAAACTATGAATTCCGTTACGCTGAAAAGAAATAAAAAAAATATAAAAACACATTCCGCAGTATTACAGTGAGGATCCCCTAAAGAAATGAGCTGGGATATGTGGCTCTAAAAAAATATAGAAATGAACAAAAAAACTGCCCAGAAAAATAATCAGTTTGACCCATTGTGGGGTCAAGTTATACTTTTTTTTTTAAAGATTTTATTTATTTATTTGTCAGAGAGAGAGAGAGCGAGAGAGCGAGCACAGGCAGACAGAGTGGCAGGCAGATGCTGAGGGAGAAGCAGGCTCCCTGCCAAGCAAGGAGCCTGATGTGGGACTCGATCCCAGGATGCTGGAATCATAACCTGAGCCAAAGGCAGCCGCTTAACCAACTGAGCCACCCAGGCGTCCCTCAAGTTATACTTCTGAAGCAATGATTGGAAATTGAATTAAACTAGACAAGAGCAAAACAACATATTTCTGGAATCTTTATTCTCTTTAAATGATCTTTTTGTCTGTCTTTGCATCAGTACCACACTGCCTTGATAACTATATGTGTGTGTGTGTGTGTGTGTGTGTGTGTGTGTATTGCAGTCAGGTAGTGTAAATTATCCCACTTTGTTCTTTTTCAGCACTGTTTTAGGTAATTGAGGTCATTTGTATTTTCATATAAATTTTAGAATTATCATGCCAATTTCTTTTTTTGATGTCTTATATTTTATTTATTTATAAATTTAATTTTATTTTTTTAGTGTTCCAACATTCATCGCTTATACATCATACCCAGTGCTCCATGCAATATGTGCTCTCCTTAATACCCCCCACCAGGTTTCCCTAACCCTCCACCCTTCTCCCCTCCAAACCCTCAGTTTGTTTCTCAGAGTCCACAGTCTCTCATGAGTTGTCCTTCCTCTGATTTCCCCCAATTCACTTTTCCTTTCCTTCTCCTAATGTCCTCCATTAATTTCTATGAGTATGTTCTCCCTGGATTTTCTTGTACAATGCAATATGGTGAAAAAAGAAATAAAAGGAAGAAAAGGAAGGAATTAAAAAAGAAGAAATAAAACTCTTTATTTGCAAAAAAAAAAGGAATAATATGGAATGCAATGGAATAATAGATCTAAATGATGTCGTATCATATTCCTGTCCCTAAAAGAAATTGTGTCTATCCTCTTGTGGGAACACTGAGTTGCATTCTCTACCAGGGAGGAAATGGACCAAACTTCACTTCATTTTCAAGTTAGTCTTTGTGGACAAATTCTAGGTTCCATTGGCCCCCAGCACTACTCTCCCATGGTGTATGTGTTTATTTGTGCCTCTGCCCTTCACCTCATGAATGCTTTTCTCCTTTTATCTTGGGATTTGCTCCTCCAGAATGACTTTGTCCTGTGTGCCTCAGCTACTGGGTGCCAGAAACAATAGCTCAGCCTAATTTGTCTTTTATCTGTTCTTATTCTCCTCACCTCTCTTGAAAGGCACTCCTTTCTTAATGTTTTAAAAAGGAGTCCTCCTCAAGGAGCTTTAAATGCACATGGTTAAGTGAAAGAAGCCAGTATGAAAAGCCTGCCTACTGTATGATTCTCACTATACAACCTTCTGAAAAGGGCAAAACCATAGAGACATTAAAAAGTTCAGCGGTCTGGGAGTATGGGAGAATACGGTATAAATATGTGGAGCACAGGCAATTTTTAGGACAGTGAAAATATTCTGTATGCTATCATAATGGTGGTTGTACAACTTTATGAGTTTGTCAAAACCTATAGAATGTACAATATGAAGAGTAAACCCTAAGATAAACAATGGTCTTTAGCTAATAATAATGTAATACTATTGTTAGATGTACCACATTAACGTAAAAATAGGGGAAACTATGCGTGGTAGGGAGGGTATATATGGGAGCTCAGTACTTTTTGTTCAGTTTTTTAATAAACTTAAAACTACTCTTTGAAAAAGTCTATTAATTTGTAAAGAAGAGTCTTTTTATCTCATGTATTTTTTTCCCTAACTTTCCTACCTCTGAGTCTCCCTTCAGGAATGTTTGAATTGAAATCTAGTCTGGTGGTGGGTATTATGGAGGGCATGTATTGCATGGAGCACTGGGTGTGGGGCATCAACAATGAATTCTGGAACACTGAGAAGAAATTAAAAAAATAAATAAAAATAAAAAAAAAGAAAGTTCTTAGATTTACTGAGAGTCAAATTTAGATATCCAATAGTCCCAAATTAAAACAAAACACAAATTTATGTTTCTGTGCTAATCATAAATAATTGGCACATGTTCACTCAAAACATGAAGCTGAGGCTTGGGCAAACTTCAAGTTAACAAGATGTTCTCACTCCCTTTAATTCTGTTCTTTCAGATCATAATGTCTTGGTCCTTTTTTTTCCCCTGTGCCTTCTCACTGACATAAACACTGTCCATAAGAAATTAATGCAAGGTGCCTGTCAGCAGGGATCTTGCACATAACTTTACAAGGGTCCTTTACTCTTGGCCTGGTTAGGGAGAACTTTATCACCGTCCCCTGCTGACCCCTTCTGACCATGCTTACATACCTCCTAAGAGCTGACTGGGGAATCCACTGAATTTGACTTAAGAGTGTGGTTCATTATCTTAAAAACCCTAGTCACACATATCTGGGATTATCCCTGAAGACTCTCCAGATATTTATTTAATGAGAGAAGCAAACCCAAACAGAGAGCTGTGTGGTTACAAAAAGAATTTTAAACAAAGTCCTTGAGTAGTGTTTGACCCCTCTCTTCTATAAACAGGCCCTCTCTGTCATCATGCTGGCTATTCCACAGGGGTTAGTGTTATCTATCTTGAGACACTGAAATCATGGGGTACTGTGCTTCCTTAAGACAGAGAAAACAGCCCTAGACCTCAGAGATGGAAGCTCACAGGCAGATCCTTTAGCTGGTCTGTCTTAGGATCCAGAATATTGCCATTTCCACAAGGTCGGTCCCAAAGGTAAGGTCCAGGCTAAGAAGTAGAGAAGGAATAGCTTCTTGAGCCCTACAATATGTCAGACACCATGTTAGGCATTTTATATGAGCCAGTCTACTCAGTTCTTGGAGGTAGGTAATAGGATTCCTTGGTTTATAGATGAGGAGAATGATGGGCAGGGAAAGAAACACATCCAAGGTAAAACGTCAGGATCATCCCTCTAGGGCAACACTGTCCAATGGTAATGTAACATAAGACACAAATGGGAGCCACTTATACGATTTTAAATATTCCAGTAGCCATGTTTTCTTAAACATTAAAATAAACAGGTGAAATTAATTTTAATAATATATTTTATTTAACCCAATATATCCAAAATATTATTTACTATCATATAAAAATTGTTAATCAGATTATTTTCCCTTTTTCGGTCAGATAAAGGCTTCGGAATCTGGTGTGTATTTCAGGCTTATACCCATCTCAATTCAGACCAGTCACATTTCAAGTCAACTGGGGATCAAAGCCCCCATATTAGACAGTGCATTTTAGATCTTTTGTCTGTATCCTTGGGTGCAGCAGCATCACCCAAGGTCTGTTTTGCCCTGGCCCTTCGCTGAATTATGTGTTTTTTTAATTTGTTATTTTTTTATTATGTTATGTTAGTCACCATACAGTACATCATTAGTTTTTGATGTAGTGTTCCATGATTCATTGTTTATGTATAACACCTCTGAATTGTGTTTTAACATGATGCTGTTGACTTTCAGTGAAGAACGCAGCCATATGGAGGGTCAAAGCCTCTACTGTGGGAGAGTTACTATGGATTTTTCACTGCTCCCTGCAGCCTCATGCTATATAAAGGAAGTGTTTTACTGTTGTTCTTCCAAAATGGTATGCCTCTTTCTTTTCCATAATGGGTATTTTATAGCTGATTCTGTGTTTTGTTTTATATTGGCTACCAAGAGGCTTGGGGCCAAGTTGGACACAATTTTCACTATGGATAGATTAGTGATTTAGTGGGTGAAGTACAATAACATGAATATTTGCACTTCATGAATATGCATATTATGCTCACAGTAAAGTTTTCCTTTTGGTAATGGTCTGTACTAGTTTCCCTGCTCAGGTAAAAGGTGCCATATATAATTTAATATGTGAATAGCTCTGGGGAATCTGTTGTTAAGTTATGAGACATAGCATGAGTAATTTTTTAATTTTAATTTACTTTTGATGTTATTGGAAGGCTTTTCTTTCTTGAAACTTTTTTTTAAATTTATTTGTCAGAAAGAGAGGGAGAGAAGGCGAGCACAGGCAGACAGAGTGGCAGGCAGAGGCAGAGGGAGAAGCAGGCTCCGTGCTGAGCAAGGAGCCCAATGTGGGACTCGATCCCAGGACGCTGGGATCATGACCTGAGCCGAAGGCAGCTGCTTAACCAACTGAGCCACCCAGGCATCCCTCTTTCTTGAAACTCTTACTGTGCTTCCAAAATTATGTAAATCATGGAGTACTATTTTTGTTTTCCTTTGTGTGATATGAAGAAATACAGAAAAAAAGAGAAGAATATTTTTCTGAATTATAGCAAGAAGACGACTTTCCTACTTCTTTGGAGATGATACATAGCTAAAGATCTCTTTCTGCTTCTCTCTGACTTCTGTTAAATTCAGAGGTCTGGTGCTATTCACTCTATTTCATGAAGCCAAGCCAGAGAGGTCCTCATAGCTGATGTTGCTGTGTTGCTGGCTCTCTCAAAGGCATTTGCAAATCACCATAGAAGATAAGATGGATCTGGAAGGAGCCTTTCAAATCTTTGTGGTCATTCAGAATAATCCCCTTATTATTATTTTTTAAAGATTTTATTTATTTACTTGAGAGAGAATGAGTGAGAGAGAGTATGAAAGAGGAGAAGGTCAGAGGGAGAAGCAGACTCCCCAAGGAGCTGGGAGCCCAATGCGGGACTTGATCTTGGAAGTCCAGGATCATGACCTGAGCCAAAGGCAGTCGCTCCACCAACTGAGCCACCCAGGCGCCCAATAACTTCCTTATTTTACAGAGGAGGAAACCGTAGCCATCTCTACCTGCAGGGATAGTAACACTTGAAATGGTGTCATCTATCAGATTTGCAAAGAGTGGGCACATTAATGGACCCTTGAAGAAGAAAGGAAGGCCATCTCAGAGACATGAGAATTCATGGGCTACATCTTCTTATCCAGACTCCAAACTTGATCACTTGAGTTCATGTGATTTTAATTCCTTAATGGTGTCACCCTTCCAAATGAAGCCCAAGCCCTCACCACTTAAAGGAAGATTGTTTCTGTCTAAAAATGCCTTATGTTGTTGGCTTATCCCATCTTTGATGGCTTGGGCTACCATGTGGAATTGGAGTGCTTGTATATATATGTGTATGTTCTGGACATCTACCAAGGCCATGCTGCTAAACAGACAGATAAATAAGATAAGCTCATGTTCCTTGTTTTTAAGTGTCCAGTGGGACACTTCTTCTACCTCCTTTTTCTGCTCTACCACCAAATCTTTTTCTTTCTTAGTCTCCTCTATCTTACTAAAATCTGCCATACCACAGCTGGGGACATTGGCCCAAACCAGAGGGTCATCCTTGATTCCAAACTCTCCCTTGCTACCAACCCACACTCTCATTCAGTCACCATCCCTGTGTTTCCAACTCCAAACTATGGCTCATCCTCTCCATTACTCTCCACCTGCACTTCCATCAGGCTGGATTAATGCCATCACCTCCATGTGAGCTCCTAGTATTTCCTGGCTCTACTCTCCCTCCTCTATAATCTATTCTTCACAAAGCATCCAGCAAGAACACTTAAAGACCAAATCAGATTATGTTACCTCCCTGCTGAAAGTTCTTCAATGCAGTTTGGGTTACATGCAAACTCTCTAAGATGACCTGTGGTGTCTAGCCACTTCCCACCTTGGCAGCTTCATCTCACTCTGTTCCCTTCTTCACTAGCAAAACCCTGGCCATGCTGGGCACCTCTCATCCCCTTGGTTGCATTGTCTGTAATTAACCTCACTGTATTTCTGTAGAAACAGTGTGATGTGCCTCTTAACTGAGTGTGCAGATTGGCTTCCATCTGTGCTCCAGGGGGAAGTTAGATAATATTGAAATCACCCTAATAAAGAATCCATGCTCCAGAAATGGCCTCAGCAAGTGCTTTAAATATCAATTTCTAAATCTGTATTAGAAGGCATATTAATTAGCATAAATAATGTTAAAAATAATTTTTCATTGATGAAATTAGTGATGTTCAGGATATATGAGGGACTGAAAGGTTGTCTAACACCTCCATCTTTGCATAAATAAAATATGGCAGACCCAACACCTCAGAACTTTCTGAATGACACCCTTGGTCTAGACCTCCCTTTGGCTTTGGGCTCCTCTACTTACTGGATGGCCCTGTCAGAATATTGTTGTTTCTACCTCAGGATTCACATTTCAGACAAGGTATTGTGGGGTGCCCTGAAGACCAGAGCAGGTTGTATGGTTCTCTTTCTATGTGCTCACTAATAAACATTTGAACTAATAAACATTTGGTGAAATCTTGTCTGAGGCTTGCTTCCATTGCAGTGTGCCACTTGGCACATGGTTGTGGAAGGGCCATGTGTTTAACCTCCTACTCTGATTATCTAAAGAATGTGATAGTCAGGAACAGCCAGACTGGCTTTGGATGAGGCCCTGCTAACCCCCAAAAGGCAGAGCTCTTTAACACTTCAGGAACTTCCATTCTCTTTGCCAGAAATGCTCTCCTTCCATGTCTCCCTTGATGGTCATCTCATTTCACTAGTTTAAGTTTAAATTTCAGTTTTTCAGAGTATTTGTAGTTGACCACTCTTTCTGAATAGGTCTTCCTATATCAGTCACCCAACTGATTTCTCCCTGCTCATTTCCATTTCACTCTGAATCACAGGGAATGGGCTCTGGCCAGATTTGGCCAATGAGAGGCACTAGTAGCATACTGGAAGGTGGAGAGAAGCCAGGGTATTTTTCTCTCTCTTGCTTTATCTCAGTTGGCATCTCCAGTAGATTGGCCCTCACTTCCAGTTCTTACTTCCATGGAGCAATGACTCTTCTATGATTTTAGCCCCCAGGCAGTACCAGTTTCTGGGCTTTGCTAGCATGACCTCTTTCCACTGCCCTCCAGCCCTGGGGGTGGCAGAGGATTTCCCATGTTCCTAATCTCTGACAGCTCTCATAACTCTCTGTTCTTTCCATCATGGGTACAACATACTTCTTGTATTAAATCCCCTCTGATTATGATGCCTGGATGCCTCTGCTTCCTGAGTGGGCCCTATCCTATTATACCCTGTAATAGCAGAGTATGTCACCCTGCTTTGTTTTTTCTCCATAGCTTTTTTCACAAGTTATAATTATTTACTTGTTTATTTGCTTACTAACATCTCATCTATTTCTCACATCAGACTGCTATCTCTATGAGAAGAGATTCTAGGATGTGGTCACATCACATCTTCAAAGTCTTCAGAGTCCTAGGTGCTTGATAATAATTTATTAAGAGAAAAAATGAATCTAGCATCTGGATTTTAAAATCTTGGATCCATGTGCTACTCAGAGAACCCATGGATGAACTTCAGGAAACAAATAAACTTTGACATTGAATGCAAATGTTTGTATGGATTTGTTTGTGTGTTTACCCTTCATTGGCAAGAGTTCATAACTTTCATTAGAGGTTCAGCATAGTAAGACCTGAAAATTAAAGGACAGAGAATCTGGTGGGAGAGATATATACATGTACCATTGTTACTAGAGTTTAATAATATTGATATTAACAAAAGTACATGAGGCACAGAGGAGGACTGAGAGTCCCTCTTTCCAGTTGTTGAAGCCAGAAACTAAGAAGTCATCCCTGGCATCTAATTTTCCCTTATTCTTCACATCCAATCCATTAACAATTATATCAGCTGACTCTACCTTCAAAGCGTATCCAGAATTCGACCTCCACCATCATCACTCTGGTCCAAACCACCATTATCTCTTTCCTGGACAGAGGAAAAGTATTTCCTGTCTACTGCTGCATCCCTTCCCCTTAAATAGTCTATTCTCAACACAGCATCTCAGTCTGACAGAAGGCAGATCATGTTGGAGTTTGCCCCAAATTCTCCAATAGCTCCCATCTCACACAGAGTTAAAGCCAAAGGTGTCTTAAAGCCCTCCATCATGCAGCTTCCTATTCTTTCTCCTTATCTCTTTCTCTCTCATTTCCTACCTAACTCTTTCATGGCCCAAACAATGTGCTTAGTTGGTCTTTTTTCTCCTACCACAGGACCTTGGCTCTGTTCTGCTGGCATGCTCTTCTCCCATATAGCTTCATTTTTGTTCCTGCATCTCTTCCAGGTCTCTGACCACACAACAACTAACAACCATATACCCTGATCTCTTTGGTCTGCAAATTGTGCTTTTACTTTTATTCATAGCATGAATACATACATTCATAGCCATCAAACATAGCAGAAATCACCACCTAACACAATATAGATCATATCTTACACAACAAAGTCACCATTTAACACAACAGGACCAAAATCTAAAACAGCAGGGATCTGCATCTAACACAGCGGTGATTCCCATCTAAAACAGCAGGGATCCTCATCTAACGTAACAGGGATCACCTGCTAACACAACAGCGATCACCATCTAACACAGCAGGGATGATAATCTAGCTCAGCATGGATCATCTTCTAGCACAGCAGATATCACTATCTAACATAGTATACATCACCACCTAACACAACAAGGATCACCATCTAACACAACAGTGATCATCATCTAATACAGCAGTGATTACCACCTTACACAACAGGAATCGCCATCTAACACAGCACAGATCACCATGTAACACAACAAAGATCACCATCTAATATAGCATGGATCACCATCTATTTATTTACTTATTTATTTATCGTCTAACTTTTCCAGTAAGGTATAAGATTCAACAGGGTAAAGACTTTGTTTAATTCAAGTCTGGGACAAGGCCTGGCACATGGCAAGTTCTCCACAAATATTTGTTGAACGATTGTGATGGCAGCGACAGTCATGGAATCCTAAAAGAGGAGTCTGATTTGGAGGGGCAAAGAAGGCTGGGTGACTGGGAGGAAGAAAGGTAAGTGACAAGCATCTGCCAAGGTTGAGCTGGGATCGAGTTCTCTCTTCCTGAGTATGTTTTAGCTTCAGAAGTTTTCATTTATGCATCACCCATTTCTCCTCTCCAAAGGTCTGTCCTAGATCAGTGCAAGATCAGGTCTTGCCTCATCCATAAAATTGGCTCCACCTTTTTTTCTTTTTGCTTAGTTCATGTATATTAGTGGCTTAAAGGAAGTCAGGCTAGAGAGTTTAATTAGTTATTACTGTTTCAGGGTATGTTCTTGACATACCTGAGAAATTGATGAACAGTGCAGCAGGTGATTAGGTTGGGGAACAGGAATTGATGGTGGCAGTTGAGCAAAGTTAAAAGGACATCGTGTATCATATCTATATCATCTATACCTATATCTATAGAAAGAGGCGGAGGCAAAATAAGTCCTTCCTGAACAGTGGAGGAGTTTCAGTTCATTGGGTAACTCTTGTCCAACTTCTCCATCTGTCATCCCGAAATGCTGGTGATATTGACTTCAAGGAACACAGTCAACTTTTGTTTTTGGAGACTTCAGGATAAATATTACAGATCTGGAACTGTTGGCTCACAACTTCAAAGTCTTGAATAAAGCTGATGGAGGATTTGGAAGCCACCTGGCAGGAAATTTAACTTTTGCAGTTTTGAGTATTTTTTTTCCTTCATATTCCTTAATTCCTACCTGCCTTCCCCCTTCTCCCCAACTCCAAATAAGCTATTTGGATACTGTGGATACAGTTTAAACCTGGGTACCAGCCAAGGTCAGGAGGCTCAGTGTATAAGTGAATGCCAGCTGTATTTCAGACAGAAACTCCAAGGCCAGAGAGGAAGAGGGAGATCTGGGCTTCCAGATCTTGGATTTTCTTCTTTCTTCTGTGCACACACACACACACACACACACATGCACACACTCTATCCTTTTCTACTTTTACTTTCCTGCTTTTAGAAAGAATGGTGTGGTAACTTTCTATCTCTCTTCTATCTGCATTCAGTCCTCCTCTTTTGACCCTCTTTCCATGGATGAGCTAGCTCTATACTCGAAAGGGTGAAAATAGAGAATAGTCAGTAGGGAATCAAAGAAACAAAAATAATAAATGGACTGGAGCTTAATGAGGACTTTTGAAACCTAACTTCACACTCTAGACTGGAGTAATAAGCGTAATAAAATAAAACCCAATTCAAACAAATATGTGATTATAGTTATCAGGAATCATATAAACATGGTTCCAGTTCATGGAGTTTGCTAATTTTTGTCACTGGTGTCAATGTTGAAACTAAGCTGAATTCCTCTGGATTATTATATGTAACAATAAGCTATATCTATCTATGTACCCACCTGTAGCTAAATAAATAAATATAGATATGGTAGATTTCTATAATGGCTTAATGTTTGCACTCTGTGGTTGGTGTACGTTCTATAAGCATGTGCATTGGTGTGACCCACAGTCAGTCTATTTCTGCCTTCTAAATGCTTAAAATCAACTCTGTTCTTCATGGTGTTTTCCCTTGTACCATGGAATTCTGAAAATCTGTCTGCCATGAAAAACTAAAATAAAAGCAAAGAACAGGCTTAAGATATGCATCCTAATTAGCATAATGGAACCCCTCTTTGTGTATCACTGTAAACATCACATTTGACCTGTTTCTAGAAAGGTCATACCTTGACTCCCTTAAAACCCAAAAGCGATCTATATTTAAGCAGTGGATTTATAAATGTGACAGTCACTCACTAAGCATTTTTTTTAAGTATCTGTTTTGTGCCAGGAATCGTGTCAGACTCTAAGGGTACAAAGTAAATGAAATTGTGTTTGCCTCAATGAATTCACAGTGCTATGGAGATTCAGGCAACAACAGTCCAAGGTGAGAGGGGTTGTAATACAAGTAGCAGGCACAGGATAGTGTGGAAACTGCCAGAAAGTATACCTGACCTCCAAGATGCTCTCCAGGGAAGGGATTCTGGGGGTGGTGATGGAGTTTTGAGAGACTAGCAGGAGTTAGCAAGGTGGAGGGCAGGGAGTGGGAAGTCAGAGAGTGTGTTCACAGAGCAGGGCATGAAAAGGTACGGTCTCTGCAGGGAGACGTGTGCCACTGAGACTATGTACCTGACATCTCCAGAGCAAGGGTGTGGGGAGATTCAAGGCAAACAGGCTGATAAGTTACTGAGTGAGAAAAAAGATCTTAATGGGGAAAAAGAAAGAGAGAAAGAAAAAAAGAAAGACAGACAGACAGACAAAAAGAAAAACCCCAGGTACGTTGTGATCTAGAGGTCATGCTTATGTCCCAGAAAAATCTTTTCTTCCTTAACACCAGTTCACCATAATTTCAAGAACTGGGTCCTTGTTTTACCAGCTAAGAATATAGCTCCTAAAGAAATGTCTTTTAAAATTAGATTCTGCAGAATAAGAAACACCAATTAAAAGCAGAACTCAGATCAAATAGAGCAGTTGAGTATAACATATCTTAATTTTTGGAGGTATTATCAATGTTGTCACACCTATTGTTTCATTAGGTTTGGTAATCTTTTAAGGATTAGCAAGCCAAACTGTGGAAGGAGCTGAGATGTCCTTCAACAGATGAATGGATAAAGAAGATATGGTCCATATACACAATGGAATATTACTCAGCCATCAGAAAGGATGAATACCCACCATTTGCATCAACATGGATAGAACTGGAGGAGATTAAGTGAAATAAGTCAAGCAGAGGGAGACAATTATCATATGGTTTCACTTATATGTAGACATAAGGAATAGCATGGAGGACATTAGGAGAAGGAAGGGAAAAATGAAGGGGGGGAATCAGATGGGGGAGAAGAACCATGAGAGACTATGGACTATGGGAAACAAACTGAGGGTTTCAGAGGGGATGGGGGTGGAGGGGTGGGTGAGGCCGGTGATGGGCATTAAGGAGGGCACATATTGCATGGAACACTGGGTATTATATGCAAACAATGAATCATGGAACACTACATCAAAAACTAATGATGTACTGTATGGTGACTAACATAACATAATGAAATAAACAAACAAAAATATCCCCAAACCCTTGGCAATGTAATTTTAAGAGATGGTGGTCTTCAGGGACTCTAAGACAAGTCCTAGCACAGAGGGTCATCTTGGTTTCTGATCCTTGTTGGCGGTATTAGGTGGAAGAAAAGGAAGAAACCTTTCCAGCAGGGGACTTCCTGTGAGAGACTGTGTGTCCATGCTAGGGATGGAGAATGTAATTTGGATCCAGGCTGGAGGCTTGGCTTGGAGCTAAGTGGAGTCCTCTGGAGCTGAAGGGTGGAATCCTAGCTATTCTACTTATTCATCAAGACTCCTTCTCTGTGTCTCTTTCATCTGTAAAATAAGGATACTTTCTACGGCCTGGCCCACCACTTGGAGCTATGCAAGAATTAAATAATAAGTTACAGCATGTCCAACACTTATACCCATGCCTGTGGGATGAGAAGTATGAAGAAATAGAGTCCAGGAGGCAGGGGTCTGCATGGCCTCTTGGTGATCCACTTGGCACTGAACTGTGGCTCTCTAAGCAGAGCCAGGGATTGTCCATGGTGTGTGAGTCTTTGGATGTTACTCTGCTGAGCCCCCAGACCTTATTGGGGGAGGCACACAAAGCAAAAATTTGCCTCCAGGAAAATTGCATCTTTGCCACACCTGGAAGAGTGCTCTGGGCCACCCTGGTCCCTACTGGCTTTGGATTTTCTTCTTCAGTCCAGATGCATTTATTTGCATTGTTCTCTAGTCTGATGGAAGGTAGAGGGGATCCCATGTAATCCCTGGGCTGGTTTCCTCTGGTTCAAAACACACACACTCACATGCATGCACACACACATGCGTGCACATGCCTGCTTGCACTTCATTCTCACCAGGGTCCCAGGAGGTGAAAAGCCCACTTTAAAATGTGGCAGGTTTAGGCTCTGAGGCGCCCTGCGATTTCTCTGGGAGTACAATGACCTGACTGTGCGGGCTTGTCTCAGTCCTGTGGCAGGTCGGCAGCCCAGCTCAAAGCTCATCTTAAACCAACGCCTGCGACCTTAAACCCAAACACCACGGCTGCACTCCTGGAACCGGGTCTATTTTCCTAGAATATCCGGTTGCAGCCTTTTGAAAATGAGCAACCTCATTATCAAGAGTGTTCCTGAGAACCCAGCATTCTTTTAGAAAATGTAAGCTCTCCAGGGCTGGCGAGAGCTGCGAAGTACACGCATTCTCTTGTCTGCCACCCCACCCTCAGACGGCACCCAGCCAAACACAACAACCTGGCTTAGCAAAAACGAACACCAGGACTCCATCTCGACTAAGGAGCTGGGGTCCTGGGCGACGGAGGGAAGGAGTCGTGTCTCCTTCCCCAGAAGTCTTAAAGAATAAGAGAGACTTTTTATTTGCACTGAGTCAGCATCACATTACAGTGGTAACATTGGGTTAGAACCGGGGTTTTGTTCCCCAGCTATAGCATGTAGCATTGTGTAATCTCCTTCAAAGCATCACAGTTTTCCAAGCCTCCATTCTTCAACTCAGAAATAGTGATTATTGTGAAGACCAAATGACATAATGTGTGGAAAGTGCCTTCCAAATCAGAAGGGCTTCAATATGTAAAATTACCCTATTTCTCTTAATACGGTCTTTCCTTGTTTCATACATAGGTGTGTATGTATGTGAACACGTGGAACTTTCTAATCCGCTTCAACTACGTCCCAAATTCTTAAGAGTTTTGAAGGACAAAAATTAATTTGAAATAAGTTTATTTTATTTTATTTTTTATTTTATTATGTTATGTTAGTCACCATACGGTACATCATTATGTTTTGAAATAAATTTAATATGAAAACACTGCTCTTGACACGATGTAGGGCAGAGAGTAGGCAAAATAAATGTATTAAGGAATGATTAAATTATGTTGTTCATCTTCTCCTATTTAAGAATGTAGGGATCTATGCAGTGAGTTTTTTTAAGTTTCAAATCTCTCTCTATATATATCATGTCTGTCTATTGTGCGTGTGTGTTTCATTAACTTCAAAGTATGAGTGTCTCCTTCCAGAAAACTAGCTCTCAAGGGTTTCTTATGTTTGAGGGAGCTTAGTATCTTGCTTAGAGCATGGAATCTTCACTGAGATATACCATTCAAAGTTCTGCCCTTTTCTGGCTGTGACTTTAGCCATGTTTTGTGGTGAGGATGGAATGAGATAATGTATGTAAAGCATCTATTGTCATGCCTGACCCTTATTACCTATTCAATCCAAGTCTGACATTCTACCAACATGGTGAAAGGGGAAAGAGGAGGGAAGGGAATGGCAGACATATGATAGGGATGATACATGCAGCAGGAGTCCAAGGGTGAGAGGAATGCCCTTTGTAGGTATTTCTAAGAATAGAGCCAAGCCCTAAGCTGACACAAGCCTAAAGGTACAAAGAGGATGAAATCAGAGTTTTGAGACTGAGTATATACTCCCACTCCAGTAAGAAACCCATGATCACTCAAGAATGACCGCTCAGGAGACCTATTTGAGAAATATCAATGGGCTTGTCCAAAGAAACAGTTGAGGTTTTGACTCTAGGCAGGTTAAGAACTGAAATGAGAAATGGGGAATATGTCATGAACATCCTCTCTTTCTCCATTCTCTCCAAAGTCATGACACCAAGTCTCAAAGTGTTTGACATCACCTATGTGCTGATGACTGCCAAATTTGTACTTCTACTTTGGACATGTCTCCCGAACTTGAGGCTTATAAATTTAGTTTTCTACTTTATATTTTTCCCTGTATATCTATTTACAGATAAAAATATATACATTAACTTAAAAAGTACAAAATTCAGTTTCTGTTCTTCCTTCCTCTCTTTCTGTATAGTTATCTCCTAATATCCCTTAGATCTCATGATTGGGTCCATATACTATTGTGTAGTTAAAAATATCATTAATTGAGCAATATACATGATATTCCAAGGACTACATTCAGCACTGGGAAAATGGAATAAAATAAAAGATTGTCCCTGCCCTCAGAATGCTCCTTAAAAAGTAGAGTTAGACAGTAAATTGTCCTAAAAGTATTTTGTTTAAAGTCTCTACATTGCTATATATGCTGTAGACAGAAAGGGCAAAGCGATGTCCTCACAGAGTGAAACTGAGATGACCCCTTGAGCTGCTTCTTGAAAGATGATGAAGAAGTTGCTGTTTGTAGGTATTATAATGTTCTTGGTCTCAATTACCCTTGACCTATTTGAGAAGACTGCACATACCCACCCCATAGATCAGTTTTGGTCGTGGGACTTTCATTTGGCAAATGGAATGTGAGAAGAATTGTTGCAGGCTATGTCTGAGCAGAAACCTTCAAAGGAATCACCCAACTGTGTTTCCCCTTTCCTTCTTTTGCAAGAATAATATGTGCCAGAGAGGGGTTTCTCCTTCAGCCTGGATCTCAGAATGAAGAAGATCCATGGTAAAGAGCTTCATCCAGCATGAAGATCAGTGAAATATAAAATTTTGTTGTTGTAAGCCTCCAAGATTTTTGAGTAGTTTATTGTTTTGAGTAGTTTATAGTTAATATGCTATAGCATAAATGACTAAAGCTGACTAATAAAAATATTAGTACCAGAACTGGACTATAATAGAAAATCTACAATGTATGCCATTGGCTTTCAGGCTAAGCAGTCCCACAGCAAAGAAACTTTTTTTTTTTCATTTAATTTTTTAAAAAGCCAACTTAATTAACATATAATGTATTATTAGTTTCAGAGGTACAATTAAGTGATTCTTCAGTTGCATACAACTAGTGCTCATTTCTTCAAGTGCCCTCTGTAATGCCCACCACACAATTACCCCCATCCCCCTCTCTATTTCCCTTCCAGCAACACTCAGTTTGTTCCCTATAGTTAAGAGTCTTTTTTAGTTTGCCTCCCTCTCTCTTTTCATCTTATTTTATTTTCCTTCCCTTTCCCCATGTTCATCTGTTTTGTTTCTTAAAATTCTTGATGTCTCTCGTTATTCAGTGGAGAAACATTTGGTAAACCTGTTGCTTGCAGTTTCTTGGGAGGTGGATTATGTACCTGTGTAAGAGCCAAGTCTATGTAAAAATCCTGTGTCACAAACCACACAAAGCTCAGTATACACAGAAGTAAGCATTTGTTTTTTTATTCATGTACCTGCAAGTTTTCTAGATTCAGCTTATCTAAAACTGGGTCTGGCTGGGCTTACTGCCAATAGTATATTGAGCATATCTACCTTATGTGGTTCTCTAAGTCCTAGGACCAGTGGTTAACAGAAGTATGTTCTTCTCGGGATGAAAAGTAGGAGCAGGAAGACCCCCCCCCCCCGCCCCATAGAGTAGGTCAGAGAAGCAGTGGATATTTGCTAAACCATGACCTGATCTCCCATTGTATCTAATGAACTTGTGGCTTTAAGTGAGTAAAGTGGGAAAGAGCACAACAATTGTAGTCATGTGTGTTGTTTTATTTGTGGTCCAACAGTAAGTAGATGCTTGCCTTGGGCAAGCCACAATTTCTCTAAGTCTCATTTAAAAACAGTGAAAAGCAAGCCAGTAGTTTTTGCAAGGAATGGAAATTCTAGCTAGCTCAAATAAAGCTAGTGATTGGGTAATGGTGTTTTTCATCAGAAACATTTTGTGGAGTCCAAGGGAAACTTAACTCTAACTGGGACTTAGAACAGAGGAATTGGCAGCCCAGGGGATCCTCTGTGCCCTCAAGATCTTCAGTTGATTGTTCTGCAATTAATTTGCCTTAGTTGAACCCCATGTGTCTGTTTCTGTTCTGGTGAACTTGACTTACACGTGTGGTTGTGTATAGACACACATGTATTGCAATCTTATGTCCACACAACACTCCCAAATCTTTCTATGACATAGGAATAGAATTAATTTTGCTCCTTGGATATAAAGGGGGATATAAAAAAAGAGTTGTTCAACATGCAAGTCTTCAGTAGAGTTAATGAAAGTAGAGTTAACTAAGTAGAGTCAACTAAACTTATGATATTTGGTGCAAGAATAGTTTTTCCTAAACATTTGTCAAGCTGTGGCATTTCAAGTTTGGGTTGGTGTGAGGCAAAACAGAAATTGTATTCACCTGGAGATTAGGCGACCATGAATACACAAACCCTGAGAAAATATCAGATGTTATGCAGGAAGATTTGGGTTGGGGGGGTGGAGTTTAAATTACGTTTGCCTAAATCTGATTAGCTCTATTCCAGATCCATGTGACCAAGGTTCTTATTCGGGGCGTTCCACTTCAGAGGACACTTTTCTGGCTCTCTTCCAGCTGGGACCCTGCCTTTTGGAGTAAGGAGTTTTCAGAGTCAGTGATATGCACATCTTGGACACATGCCCTTCATGGAATTCTGGAATCTCCTGTCCAAATGGTTTCAAGCTGGTTTCTTAGGTCTGCACGGGTCTCTTGCCTAAGACCCTCTGAAGAGTGGATCACCCTACTAGTGTGTATACTTCTAGGCTAAAGGAGTGGTTAAAGAGATTTGGTAAGAGGGATGTGGATATAAGCTGAGGGTTGGACCCTAAGATTACTACATTCATACATGTGAGCCCTTCCTGGTGTTGGATGGAGCCTGGGATGGGAAGAGAAAGGGTGTGGACAGAAGCTTCCATTGGTAATCTTACCCCAGACCCTGAAAATCTGAGAGGAAGGTTTATATCTGAAGGACAGGGAGGCCCCAGATGACATGTCACATAATATAATTTGAGGAGCATTGCAAAGCCCTGCCTATAATACAGGGAATGGTTTAGGCAAGCCTGTCCTGAGAATTAACCACAAGCCTCCTTCCTAACTAGTATAGTAATGAGGCAGCAAGAAAAATCCAGCTACAATTTTAATTTTCAAAAGCTCATTATGCATTATGATCTTGTAAGAAAAATAGTCCATATGCAGCCATCTGTAAAGTGAAATAGGCAAGACTGGTTTCTCACCCAATGCAGTAATTTCTCCATTTGGAATGCTAGCAATGTTCTCCCCTTGGAAAGTTTATAGAGCTTATATCCTGCCTGTATGCCTTTAATAAAGAAATGTTAAATATTTAAAATGAACTTTCTTTAATAGGCTAGAAATACATATCCTCCAGGTCTTTTGCTTCTTTAAACATCCTGAGGGTTATAAAATCCCCTGGGTTGGACCGAGTACCACGTCAGGGTGTGTCCACCTCACTTAGTTTTGGGGGTTCTCGCTGGTTCGTGGGGCTGCAGCTGGGGCAGGGAGAAGATTCTGAGCATCATTACTCATTTATTTGTGTCTGTCATCTATCCACATTCTTCCTGCTGCTTGACGGAGTGAACCGAAGGCTTTCCAGCTTCTGTGCTTATTTTTCTTTGCCCAAAGAGGGTTAAACTCCCCATTATGTGGCCACCATCCATAAAGGATTCTTTCTGTACAAAGCAGTGTTTAAACTCTCACCCCCAACTACCCCTCACCCTTCTCCAGGATTCCTCTCCTGACTGTAGAGAGGAAAAAGCACTGGAGCACTGGGTGTGGTGTTAAACTATGTATGAATTCTGATACGTTGAAAAGAAAAAAAAAAAAAAGCACTGGGCTTGGAACCAGATGGTCAAGACTGCAAATCCAAAGCCCTTCATTGACTAACTGGGTAATGTTGGGCAAGTCAGTCAAAAAACTCATATTAGAGAGAAGCCAGGCCTCATTTATTCCTTCATTTATTGTGCTGCAGGAGAGGCACCAGGAAAACAAAGATGAAACACCCAGGTAAACAGAGAGTGAGCAATTTACCTTGCAATTTCGTAAAGAGATTATTAACACCTACCTTGTCTTTCTCCCAGGTGAGTAGTGAGTGGCACTGTTCTAACTGGTCTGCAGATACAAGCGATCAATTGTGTGGAATAGGAGAGTGTCAAAAAAGAAAAAAAAAGACTTTATTTCAGAGTTCTGTACACAGTTGGTGTGCAATAACTGCCTGAGCCAAGTAAATCTACCTTTCCAGTATTTGTAACTGTTGTTTATTTTTTGTAATCTCACCCACAACTTCCTTTAAAAATATACACAAGATGCACGTGCCCCTTCGGACCACTACGTTTGTATCTTTAGGGTAAATACCCAGTAGTGCAATTGCTGGGTCATAGGGTAGTTCTATTTTCAACTTTTTGAGGAACCTCCACGCTGTTTTCCAGAGCGGTTGCACCAGCTTGCATTCCTACCAACAGTGAAATAAGTCAATCAGAGAAAGACAACTATCATATGATATCCCTGATATGAGGAAGTGGAGATGCAACATGGGGGACTAGGGGGGCAGAAAAAGAAGAAAAGAAACAAGATGGGATTGGGAGGGAGACAAACCATAAGTGACTCTTAATCTCACAAAACAAACTGAGGGTTGCTGGGGGGAGGGGGTCGGGAAAG
>PISX010012272.1:0-17731 GCA_004024625.1 Mellivora capensis | reverse complement strand
TATACACAAGAGTGCGAGGAGATAGAAGTGAAATACAATAAACTTTGTTTTGATGATTTGAAAATGGGAGCCCCCTGGAATATTTCAAAACCAGGCTCAGGACCTCAGTTTTAGAATAAGTGGATGATCTCTCACATTCAGAGGGGAGGAAAACAGTGGGGGATCTCCAGTCTAACAAGAGATCATTGTACACAGATGGGACAATGGGGTCAAGACTTAAAATCAGAATAATCTGAATACAAATCATGAGATAGAAAAAGGAAATTTTCCAACTCTACAAACTCTATGAGCCATTGATTGGAGTTACAGATACACTCATCTCTCAGCAGAGATGTATTAAGACCATATGTGAAGATAAATATTCTGGTTGGAGCAAGATAGGAAAACAAACAGTCAAGAGCACATCAGTGGGGTACCTCATGGACTGCTGTGTTTCCACCTACACTAAAGAATACTCATAACCGCAGGAGGTTTAGATACCATTCGCCCTTTCATTTGCTCATTTATTCAACAAATATTTATTGAGTGCCTGCTGTGGGCTGGGAATTCAGAAGGAAGCAAAATCTGGCATGGTTCCTGTTTTCATGTATGTTAGTAAAGGACACTGACATTAGTCAAATAACCCTCACACAAACCATCTTTAGCTGTGTAGCTGTGGCGGTGATAGTTACTGGGAAGGTGAAGCACAGGATATAGAAAGAGGCCATGCAGAAGAGACTTGACCTCGAGAGGGAAGACATAGTAGGCTCTGCTGAGGCTGCAAGGATTGACCTCTGCTCCCCTTGTCACATCTCTTTTTCTGCACCTTCTGTTCTTCTCTTACATCTCTTAGGGGCCTTTGTGACTACATTGGGCCCTTTTGGACCCAGGATAATCTTCCCACTTCAAGGTCCTTAACTGACTCACATTGACAAGGTCCTCTTTGATTACATAAGGTAACATAGTCATAGGTTTGGGGGATTAGGATGTGGATGGACTAGCTTTGGGGAGTCATGATTCTGCCACAACACCAGAACATCTGTGTTTAAACTTGAGGAGGAATGGGAGAGTAAGTAATATGTGAGAATCCACTTTCAGCTTTAAGCAACTGGAGAACATAGCCTAACTGCATCAAGCTCAGTTGGAGAAAAGTGTTGGGGAGTGCACCTGGGTAGTTCAGTTGGTTAAGTGTCTGCCTTTGGCTCAGATCATGATCTCTGGGTCCTGGGATCAAGCCCCATGTTGGGATCCCCGCTCAGTGAAGAATCTGCTTGTCCTTTTGTCTCTGCCTCCCACCTCCTGCACTTGTGCTCTCTCTCTCGTGTTCCCTCCATCTCAAAGAAGAAAGAAAGAAAGAAAGAAAGAAAGAAAGAAAGAAAGAAAGAAAGAAAGAAAGAAAGATGTAGGGAAGTAGGCTTTCAGCAGGAGCAGTGTGCTAAGTAAATGAGATGCAGAAGCCCAGAACATAATGCTTGAATGAAATGTTTATGGTATATAAGCCTGGTCCACTCTAAAGGCAAATAAAATTCTTGATAATCCAATGGATTTGCAAATTGATTTGAAAGTGCATGGATTCTGGCACTATGCTTTGCCATGTATAAGAACATGCAGTGACGAGACTGCTTGTGACAATCCCGGGGTGTTATTTCTCTAAATGCATCACCCCTGCCCTTGGAGGGAGTCTGGTTTCCTGCTCCTTCGAAGATTCCAAGTGTTTGCTCTTTACTAGCATCACAATCCGCCCCTTACACAAACCTCTTCTCAGAAGAATCCATGGTTTAATCATATAGTATGTTTCCCTAGTAGGATTTTTCCATTTCTGGTTTTCACAGTTTGCTTTCATAGTAATACTTTTTTCCTTTCCTCCTCACCTTCTTCAGGCATAAAACATGACTGTCCCCTACAGCCCCCAGCACTTGATGGAAAACTCAAGGGTCTTCAGGAGCAGAAATCAAGGGAGAGTAGAGAAGAGATTCCACACGGCACCTCCTGTGCCTGGTAGGCTCAGTGGCAGCTGCTGTTGTCAGTGCTTTGCTAATGTTGACCCAAGGCTTCTTCTACTTACCACCTGTTGGCAGGATATGGGGAAGAGACCCTTCACATTCTCCTAACCTGCAAGAGGCAGAAAATCATATCCTATCTCAGGAGAGATGATGTGTGATAATGTATGCAAAGCACTTAGAACAGGCCTGGCATCCAATAAGCTTTTAATAAATGTTCACCAAGGAACAGGATGATGATGATCACCACCATGATTCCTCAACTATTTTAAATGTCTCTTCTGGTTGGGTTCTTGAGGTTCAAAGAGGTGGGGACACTGAAAAAAAATCTTAGTCCTTTTTCCTAATTTTGCTGTATTGATAAATAAAATTCTAATAACTACACTTCCCCTTACTTATGGGCCTACACATAACATTTTTCTCAAATATAGCTTCAATTCTTTGTTACTCATGTCTTGGTTGGTTTCCACCAGTTATCATCTCTATGTGACTGGCTGCTGTGTGATGTTGCTTATCAATTATGATCCTCTGGGGAGTAACTTTCTCGAGAGAGAACTCTATAGCTTCCAGTTCTTTAGATTGCATTCCTCCCAAAGCACTTCCTTCAAAATGTGAACTGTGAAACATGTTGAGCAGTTCTGGCTTAAATCAGCAGGTTACGTATTTCCCTTCTCCTCATAAGGTGGACAGTTCAAAATGGGTTGTGAAGATGACCTGCTAAATGTTCTGTCCCCCAAATAACAAAGTTGATTATAGACAGAGCAGTGTCTCAGATTTTCCTGAAGACCCCTTCATGACCCTTCTGCTCTTTCATGCCTTGCCCCCAAGGAGCCCTTTCCCATCTCCCTCAGAGGGTCTAAATGCTTGTTTACAAGATTCACAGAGGGAAGGAAGAAAAAGAACACCAAGATGATGGTTCATTGCTCAATGCAGCCCCTGACAACAGAACCCCCTGGCTTCTTCTCTTTGCTGCCCATAAACTGCTCTGTAAAAATTAAAAAGCGTGAATTTACAGGGCCCAAGAGGGGTTAGAAGGTAAAGACCCATCTCCTACCAATGGGTCAGGCATACTGATGAAGCAGGAATATGAGGCCTTGCCAATTTCTGGCCAATAAAATATCTTCCCTACTTTCCCAGATCCTTGACCTTCTCTTTCCCACGCAAAACTAAGTAGAGACACAAATGAAGGGGAAAGGTCAGCAAAAAAGCAGCAAAACAAAGCAAAATACCCAGCATTCCCTAGCCTTGTAGGGAAATAGTTGGGTCACAGTGGCCTCCCTCCTGGGCCCTTTATTCCTCTGTGGATCCATTGGCCACCCTGCCTGATTAAGCACTTCGTGATTTTCCATTTCAGGGAAGCTCGGGTTGGTCACTAGCAAAGATTGTTGCCAAAAGACTTCCAGCTGGAAATAGAAGCCTAAGGTCCTGTGGAAATAGGGGAGACAAAGTGAATCCTGTGGGGCAATAGAAGAGACACAGGAAGAGGCTTGAGAGACATGTCTGGGCTCTGCCAGCTTTGTGATTGGCAGGCCACTTTAAAATCCTTAAGTCTCCACTTCCTCATCCCTAAAAAGAGGGCAGCGGGAATCGATCTTGAGATTTCTCCATCTGATATCCTCTAGTTCCGAAGCAAGTCTGAGATGCAGGGCAGAAGGGGTTGCAGGAACTGGCAGGGTGAACAAATGGAACAATATGGGACTGAAGCTCTGAGCCTTTGGCTTAACCTTCTGTATGACCAACACTACCTGCATGTTGCCCATTTATCTAACTCTGATCAAGATTACACTGACTTGTGTTCACATGGCTGGAATGCTTCCAGTTCTCTGAGTTTGAGACAGAGAGTTGAGAGCAAGGGTGAGAAGGAGTGAAGGAGAATGAGATAAAGGATGGGTGAACCTGGATTGGGTAAGAGGAATAACTCTTATGGAGGTACCAAATACTGGGACAGACAGAGTTATGATAACATTCCTTGGTTTCTCCTTTGAGGATAAGAAGTATCTTCTCTGTAACTTAAGGATGCAACTGGTTACCCACCCCACACAAACTTCCCAAGGAGGCTATGAATTTGAGTTACCCCCAGTCATCTTGTGGCATGTTGTATACATGGAGCTTAGTGGTGGAGGAAGTTTAGATGAGTTACTATTTGAGTAGTGAGCTGCTGCAGAGTTACCTACCAAAATTGAATTTGATGAAAACAGATATGCCATTCCCTTGACTCAACTCCTAGAACATAGAGAAGGCATCAGTTAAGCCATTGTGTGGGTTCGGCCTGAAACTGAGAGATAATTGTTTAAGGTTCATCCAGACCAAGATATAGATGTAGAACAGGGATGGTTCTAAATGGAGTTTTCAAGGAAAGGGAAGGTCAAGACAGCCTTCCAGAGATGTACCAACTCTAGGATGCTGGATGCAGCACGAGAAATACCTAACCAGAGATAAGTTCTAGTTTCTTCCCAGATAATCTCTGAAGTTCAGAAAATAAACGTAGTTTATTTAAGGCCACATAACTGGTTAATTGATAGGCTGAAATTCATATCCAAATTCATTCACTCCTTTGCCAATAGGTATCAAGTGTACCTGCTCTGGGCTGGATGCTGTGTGCTTCCATCTCCTGACACCTGCCCAGTTCTCTTCCTGGTGGATCATGATAACTTGATTCCTATTAAATGTACAAAAGAGGAAAAACTGCACACTTATTTTCTTGTCAAACCTTTCTTCCTTTTGTTAAGATAATGGGATGGAGAAACAAGCATAGGTGATAGATGATTTCCATTTTGAATGAGAGTAGTGATTATGAGTTAGGGATGAGGTAGGTCTCTATAAGTATTCTATAAGCATTCCCAAAATAGCTTGAGCTGCTTCACCTAGGCCCTTTAGCCAAAAGGGGGCAGTCTAGGGGGCTTTGCAGAGTCAGGGTATGTCTTAGAGCCCTGTGGGGAGTGGGGATGGGCATAGTTAGAGGGGATATGCAAATCTGATCCTTGGAGAAGTAACTCAGAAGAGCAAATCTTTGCTAATGCCCAGTAAGTCAAAGCTGATCTATAAATAATGTTTGTTGCTTTGGTACAGTCTTGAGTTTTGTGGTTATGTATTTTTTTTCTTGCTCATTTTCTTTTCTTTTTTTTTTAAATTTTATTTCATTTCTTTTCAGCGTAACAGAATTCATAGTTTTACACCACACCCAGTGCTCCATGCAATGTGTGCCCTCCATAATACCCACCACCTGGCTCCCCCAACCTCCCACCCACTGCCCCTTCAAAACCCTCAGGTTGTTACCATAAAAGATTATGGACTCTTGCTCATTTTCTTCCTTTGTCATATATGACTTCTATATCCAAAATGGGCTTTGGAGCTTCCAATATGTACATCTGTGTGTATGTGTGTCTGAGTCTGTCAAAAGGAGAGTGTCCTGGCCTTGTTATTTAAGGGAGACTGGGCTCAATGAGGTCAGCCGGGTTTTGGAGAGTTCAGGTCAAGACTCCTGCTGTCAGGGAGCAGTCACATCCTCCAAGTTTACTAGCCAAGTGTATGCTCTCCTGAAAGTCACTGAGCTGAAGATAAACATGGAGCCTGTAATAGCTTTTTCACTTGATGTCCTTTTTCACATGTTCCACACTTTAAATTCCTTTGCTTCACTCCTGTATTCTTCTAGGTCTTTCAGAACAAACACTGAAGTGGGGCGGGGGGGAGATGGGGAGCAAACTACTCTCTTCCCGCCACCCTTCTGATCCTTTCTGAGTGACTCACTTCAACTGAACAATTAATCTTAATCAAGTTGGTATGACAGTAGAACAAAGATATCCACAACAAAGCCCCTGGGTGCCAGAGACTTGGTGAAGCAACCAGCTCCTTCCTCTGGGCTGCAGTGGGGGCAGCCTGGAACTATTTAGTTGTATTAAAAATAGCATTTTGCAGAATTAGAGCTGCTCATATCTGCAGGATGGGCAGCAGGTCAGGGGTTGTGAAATGCCTGTGCTCATCATCAAGTGCGAGCAGGCACATTAATAGTGTTGGCTGGAAGGTGATACAGGCCACTGGCCCCAAATAATCAACTCCACCTTCTCTGGGGGAGACTGAGGACAAATCATTCCTCGTGTTTTTCTCTGACGAACTCAGAGCTTCCATGTGTGTAGCCTTAAACATTATCCTCATTTTCTGACAGGTACAATTACTCATCTCCTCTGCCCATCTCCTGTTTTGTTTTTCTCTGCATGGGTAACACTTTCCAACAAGCCAGGGCTACACCTGGTACTCTAGAAAGGCTGGGGTGAACAGGGTGTACTTCTCGTAGACAGCTTAGCAAGTACCGTGATGACAAGGAGCACCCACTCCATCACGCTAAGAATGTGGTCACCTCTTGTAATTTGTAATTAACTGGTTAAGTCCTCATTAACAGGAAGACTCCTATTCCTCTCTTGAGGTCCAAGAACTCCAGGGGCATAGTCCAAAGTGCACAATCTTGTTTCCAGATACAGTACTGGGAGAAAACTGGAGTATACTGTCTGCCCAATTCTAGATGTTTTATTTTAGCTCCTTCCACAGGGGCCTTTCTTAAAAGCTCCCTGGTACAGACTGATTCTCTGCACTCTGAGGCCACACATGGGAACCAAGATTCCAGTCACAGTGACACATGATGTGGGAAAGGCTGTATTAGAGGTGGTGAGGTGATGGTGGTAGCGGTGATCTTGGGGGAGAGGCTGATAAAGGGGTTTCCTGTTCATTCAGGTGAATTATGTTCTTAGAGGCTGTGGTAACCTTCTCTCCTAGAAGATAGCTGGGACCATTCCAGTCCTCCTGATGTTCTGTCTTAGTCTAGACAGGCCACTGTAACAGAATACTATAGACTGGGTGGCTCAAACAACAGACATTTATTTCTTACAGTTTTGGAGGATAAGGAATTCAAATTAAGATATTAGTAGATCCAGAATCCCATGAGAGCTCTCTTTCTGGATGGCAGATGGCCTCTCCTCATTGTGTCCCAACATGATGGAGAGCTGAGAGAGAGGAAGCTTCTTGTGCCTCTTCTTATAAAGGTACTCATCTGATTCATGAGAGCTCTGCCCCCATAACCTGATTACCTCCCAAAGTCCCCATCTCCTAAGACCATCATGGTGGATGTTAGGATCTCAACATATGAATTTTGGGGGAACATGGACATCCAGTTCATAATATGTTCTAATAATATCTCTCCTCCAGGAGGCTCTTCAGCACCATTGCATATATTGTGAAAGGTATCAGGTCCTTGGAGTTTCTTTATACCCTTGCCTCAAAGCAATGGGGAAATATACCTGCTAGCCTTAAAATCACAAAACTAAGAAAAGTCCATTTATCTTCCCTATGATCTGCTATCCAGTGTCTTGCTACCCTCTCTTCAAAAAGAGTTTGACCTAATGATTTTCTATATTCTGCCTTATCTTACACACTGCTGCTATTGTACTGGGAAGAGAAAGAAAATATCCTTTGGTTGGATTGTGCTCCAGTGCATCCCATAGCCATTGGTTGTATTAATAAGCACTGGAGGTTATATGCAGCTGATGAGTTACTGAACTCTAATCTGAAACTAATGGTGTTCTATATGTTGGCTAATTGAATTTAAATTGAAAACAAACAAGGAAACAAAAAACTCCATGTCATTGGCTGGAGAAGAGAGGTCATGATTTAAGATCAAACTCCCCTGCCATCCCTTCATATTGGATGTGTCAGTTCAGGTGCTTATTGGCACAGCATTTTCTAAAGTCTATTTTCATTCATAACACAAACACTTCTTGAGAACTGACACCCTGCCAGGCACTCACTAGGATTATTGTAGTAGAGAGACAGAAAACATTGAAGGTACCTGCAATAATTATGTAGTCTAGTAAGGTGGGGTTATGTGCATAAGTAACCATGATATAAAGTAAAAAATGAGAGTAAAAAAAAAGTAAAAAACAAAGCCAGATGCAAAAACTATTATGCTACTTCTTTAATGGGGAGTGCAAACCCATGTAAGGAGGAATGAGGAGAAAAATGTGTAAGGAAGAAAAGGAGAACAATTATAAGAGGTTGTTTTATCTAGCAGAGCAGGAAACCACTTGATAACAAGGGTAACCAATGGCTCAGTGGCATAGGACTGTCTTCCTAGAAGCCTATGAAATACTGGGGCTCAGGAAAATATATGATGGATTGGGAAAGGAGATTGGAGAAGTTACTTACTGATCCCTGTCTCCCATTGACCAGAACTTTGCTGCAGGAAGCATTAAGTCCCTGCCATTAAAGGTTTATGAGTGCATATGTCTCATGTCTCCCTTATTGATTTAATGTCTCAGTAGCAACAGGGATATACCAAAATGGAAGGCGAGGGGTTCAAAACAAGGACATGGAAGTCACTGTTGGGTTGTGCTCATATGAAGTGGGTCAGAGGCCACGCAGGGCTGCTTGCATTGGTGGCAACTGAGGCAACAAGAGTCCCCTAAAGTGCCTGAGAACTGGGGAAATCTGAGGTGATGCATGACAACAACTTGATCTGTTAATATAAGTCAGGTCTAGATAATTCCTTCTCTAAATCCCCAAGGGATTGGGGATTTAGAGAAGGAATTGTTTCTTAGAAGGGTACTGGGAGTTGAGGGAAGATTTTGGAAAAGGTGGACCCTGAGTGGTTGCAGGTGGGTGGAGTTGGGGGTTATAGCCATGTGGGGTGGGGCTGGATGGAGGCATCCTGAAAAGGGCACTATGATTGCAAGGACATTGAAGGACAATACTGAGGATGAGTGAAAAACGGCTCTGTTTGGCCAGAGGATGGGAAGTGTGAAGGGATATTGAGGAATAAGGCTGAAAATGTAGTTGGAACCAGATGGTAGAGCTGGGGTGAGGAGTTTTGATTGGAATCTTCTAATGATGGGGGCCATGGTGCTATTGCAATGAAAGTTTTAATTGGGGGGTGTGAGTCCCTCTTCTTCACTAATTCTGTTCTGTGTAGTCAGCAAAATAGTGGCATTTTGAACAAGAATATTATAGAATAAGATTTTTGGAATACCAGATATCTATGGAATATACTTAAAAATTCAATATCCTGTCTTTTCCATTTGTCAAAAGAATAAATTGAGACTTGCAACAAACCATAGCTGAGATTCTTACTTTTATCGGTTCTTGTATTTAGAGTCCAAAAGGTAAAACTGGCTCAGGTATGGGCTAAAACTGAGGTCAGATGATGTGGTCAGGACTCTACACACTCCACTTCTTAATCATCTATGCTTCTCTCATGGCTTCAGACTCAAACAAGTGCCCCTCTGGTGGTGAGAAGGGTCATTAGTAGCTTTAGGTTTCAGCAAGTTCCAAAATTGACAGTGATTGGAAGAATAGAACGTTCCATTAAAAAAAAAAAAAAAAAAAGGGTGGGGGAGAGGAATTCTAGCTAGAAAATGTGGAAATGAAAGACAACAGTTGTCCATCCCCAAGATCAGAAATATTTTGGCTTTACTGAAATTAAAACTTAGTTCTCAACTTAGCTGTCTCTTGGAATTGGTGATGGAGAACATAGTGGTGGGAAATAGCCATTAGTACTTGTTTTTGTTTTGTTTTGTTTTTTAAGTTCCATGGACAAGACAGTTTAGATTAAGGTCTGGACTCACTGAAAGAAGTCCTGTTCGATGTTTTTTTTGTTGTTGTTGCTGTTGTTGTTGTTTTTTTAAAGGCAATCATAGCCTTACCTTACATGCAGTGTTGCTTATTTCAGCCTTTCTTCTCCTGGGGAACTAAAGTGGGAAGCTTCCCTTCCGTGTATTCCATGAGGGGAAATTGGTACTGGAACATGGCCTTCACTACCAAGCATTCTATAAAGGAGCTTAGGCCCTGGCATCAGAGGAGTAGACTTAAAATTCTCTTAGAGAATGAAAGGTGGCATGTCACCATTTTGAATTTTTGTTTCTTTCTTTTTCTCCCCTACTTGAATTAACATGAAGTCAAAACCAGATCTTAGAGCAGAATTGGCTGCCACATAATTTAGACATGTTTGCATAACATTCCGAAAATAATTCAATAAGAATAGGTTTTTCTTGGAATTTATTACTGCCTGGCAAATTACAGCCCAAACACAACAACTTTGTGCTAAAAAGGCATGAGACCCAGCAAATGGAAACGACAGTGGCAGAGTAAAAGGAAACCCAATAGCCAGTCAACTTTCATTATCCGTGATGGTGTGAAGCAGAAATAAAAACAAGAGGCAAGAGCAGGGACAGACACAGCCTGCGTTTTAGACTCCTCATTTTATCCTGAACTCAGCAGCAGCTTACAGGCCAAGGTGGCAAGAGAAGGGCATCTTAGGTCTCCCAGAAATGTCTTTGAAAAATTCCCTCTTGCTGTATTTTTCTACTTCTTCAGCTGAACGTGTTTTTTTTTTTTTTCCTTTTGGGTTCTGATGGAGAGGACAGGTTTAGAAAATAATAAAGTGACACAGACATATAAAAGTAATAAATAGTAATTTCTGAAGACAGAGACAGAGCAGCAAACCTAAATCAGAAGATCTGGTATGATTTCAGTCTCTTCCATTCTCACTGGGACAAGCAATGTCTCCTCCTTTAAAATGGGAGAGGATGATAGGTAGTCTGATCATAGCGAGAATCATTATTAGTATAGTATTTCATAGATGCAGGGCATTTTAAAATCCACGTTATGTATAGGAGACCTCAGGTGAAACTCTGACTCTTTCATAGATGGGAGGTCCTTAGGCATCACTGCTGATAGGACAAAAGCTGAAGTCCTTATAGGGCAGATTATGTGCTCAGATCACCTGCCTGTGCTTCCGTGTGGAACATTTAGACTCTTTCTCACTCTGGACCTTAGTGACTATGAATGGTATGGGCAAATTGAAGTCTCTTCTCCCTTAATGTTGGTGTCCCCAAGCCTCTTCTCTTCACACTTTTCCCCATATCCCTGGTCACCTCCTACATGTCATGTGGTATATTCTACCAGATGTACTGCCTGGAATCCATGGCTGTCGCCTAGATTTCTCTTCTGACCCCTGTTGTCTGTTCAATCATGTGGATGTCTGGCAGCACTCCATCTGTACTTGTTCCGATCTGAAACTGGAGTTGTTCTACTTCTTCTTCTCTGTCACAGTGTCTTAGTGAATTCAGGTCACTGTAACAGAATATCATAGACTGGGTGCTTAAACAACACTTTTTCTCATAGTTCTGGAGCTCAGAAGTCTATGACAATCAAGGTGTTGGCAGATGTGGTGATGGACTTCTTCCTGGCTTTCAGATGGCTGCCTTGTTGCTGTGTCCTTACATGGTGGTGAAAGGAAGCTCTGGTGCCTCTTCCTCTTCTTATAAGGGCACTAATTCCATCATGGAGTCTCCACCATTGTGACTTCTCCTAAACCAGATTGTGTCCCAAAGATCCCACCTCTTAATACCAACATTGGTGGTCAAGGACTCGATATATGGATTTGGGGGGAACACAAACTTTCAGTCCATAACACATAGTGAATGATTCCACAATTACTTTAGGAAAATCCACAAGCCAGCTTTGACTTCTTTCTCTCCTTCACCATCAATTTTAAATATAGCAAGGTCACACCAGCTTCTATCATCCCTGAAGTTTGTCCACTTTTCTCTATTATTGCTACCACCATGCTAGTTCAGGTTCCTGTTTTCTTGTTCTGGACTATGGTCATAGCCATCAGATTTGTCTCTGTCCCCTTCTAATTCCTTCTCAATGCTATAGCCAAAATGATCTAAAAGGCAAATCCCAATATGTCTTTCTTCTACTTCCCTCTCTTCACTGTCTTTCCCTTGACTTCAGGATAAACTCTAAATTCTTTAATATTACTTACAAGTTTCACCTCCTCAGCTTTTCCCACCCCCATTTTCAGCCCTAGTTAGTGCCTTACGTGCCCTGTGGTTTCTATGCTTCAGAGATCCCAATCTTCATACAGTATGAACAACTTCTGTGACTTTGGCAGGCACTTAACCATGCTTCAGTTAAGTTTTACTTCCTACAGAAAGTCTGCCTAGATCCTCAGTCTTATTTAACTTCAGAGAAAGAGGAAATTCCTAGGTCCAAAGTAGAACTAAAATCAGGTTACTTTCCTCTACCTAAATGTCTTTTCTATAAAGGGGAAAGACTCATCAGGTCTGAACAAAAGAAAAATAAGTTTTATTGTCATCTCTCACCTCTAGTAGACCCAGTGAAGAGGAAGTGGAAGTCCCTAGCCCATGGGAAAGGAGATTTAGACTTCTGGGAAAAATGCAATTACTCAGGGTTAAGGGCATATGGAATCTCAGCTTGTAGGTCACCACAGGGTTTTGGGTCCAACTTGCCTTGTTGCAGGGAAGTTTGGCAGATTCACCAGTAGGTTCTATCAGCTGTAGCAGCAATAACATAAACAATGAGTGTGCATTCTCCATGAAAGGAGCAGGATTCCCTCTCAGATACTGAACTCTTTTAGAGCAGCTGAGATTCAGCTAAATCACCATTTACAAATAATCACAAACATTCTTAAATATTATATTGCTAAAGCCAATCACATTCTAATAAATTCAAAGATAGTATGTTGGCTACTACACTTTAAGAGAAATACATCATCTTATCTATAACTGAAGGCTTTATTTTTGATTGATTTAGAGAACATTCTGGGGACCAGCAGGAGTCCAATTACAAGGTAGCATTTTCCTGAGACAAAGGTCCTGAAAGGGGAAATTTTTCTAGAGACTCCTATGCAGTCCTCTTCTGGGGTGGAGTTAAATGCACCTTCCTGTTCCGGGGTACTATGTATCTTCATACTTTTCCCACCCTATCTCTTGATTTTTTGCCAAGGTGGCTTATGTAATACTTCTCACTCCCATCAGAGCCTAAACTCTGTAATTGTAGGGACTTCAAGTTATTTTTTTCAGTGCTATGTCTCTAGTCCCTGAGACGAATTATGTGCTCAGTAAATTATGGTACTCAGTAAAAATGATAAAAAATGCATTTTTTTCTGCTTCTGCTCAGGACACTTGTGGGAATGGGGAATAAGGCCTCTGCAAGTACACTGGTCTTCCATTTGAATCAGACTGAACAGCACTTTCATTTCAAGGCAGAGTATTCTATCAGGGAAGCTACCCTAACCTTGGGTTAAGAGCAACAAACAGAAAGAAGCTTGTCATTGGACAAACCATAAAATGAGGTGGGGGAAACAGAGAGAGGTGACATTAGAAGCCCATAAAGCAAGGAGAACCTCCTGTGTGGGGTCAGAGGGGCTGAAAGTAGGGCAGAAGACACTTGATCAGTTTCTCTCCTGTCACCTCAGGTCTCACCAGCAATTAGACTGATGGAATATGTTCCAAATCCAAACACCTCATGTCCCTGAGGCCCTGGTGGTCTTGTTGAATAACCTCCATTGTGAGACAGGCTAAAGGCACTGCCCTGTCTGAATATAAATCATGCCATCTCTCCCTTCACTCATTCTACCCATCTCACTCCCAATCCCAACCCTTTTACTCCCTTTTGTTCCACGAACTCTTAAGAAGACATTAAGTAAATCATCCCAACAGGAGTAGGACTGTAGGAGAAACACTTTATTCATAACCACCTCACTGCTCCCTTTGTAAAAAGCAGGGTGAAGTGAAGACTCCAGTGTCCTTTGAAAAAATTCAGTATCTGGGAAACATGTGCTAGGAAAGGCTATGCTTCTTCATCTCCAAATCTTAGGAAAGATGGATGACCCCACTGTGAAAGGGCAAGGGGGCAGGGATGGGGAAACCATACATTGCTGCTCTCACTTGGCACCCCTGAATACTCCTGAAATGTACCATGGTATTGGGGAGGGAAAGAAACCACAGTGAACTAAGGCACACATTAAGATCCTACCTGTGGTTGCACATCCAGACTATCAAAGTTTGAATCCCACTTGCACCATATCTATATGGTCCTGAGCAAATTTTTCAACTCCTGTAAGCCTCGGGTTTGTTTTTGTTTTTGTTTTCCCTGTAAAATGAGATGATTACATCTAGGTGAAGGGCAATATGGCATATTGAATAAGCTGATGCAAGAAGAGGACTTAGTACAAGCAATAGCACCTAAAATTCCCCAATAAAAATAGATTTATTAATATTGATTCTCCATAAAACATTTAAAGTGTCAGGATTTAATGAAATTAATATAAGGACATTCACAGAAATATTAAAAGAAAATATGACTTCAAGGAAATTTCCTGATTGTAGCAAGATACCTGAGGTTATACTCAGGATACACAATTTGCTTATCCTTGCTATTTAGGGGCTTAATTGGAAAGTTTTTGAAGCCTTGAGTCAAATCCTCTCCCCATTCTATTTGTCTGTCTGTGTTTCTTATTTATCCATCCATCCATCCATCCATCCATCTATCTATCTATATCATTTTGTAGTTATTTAGATAATAAAATTAAAGATATAAGAGAACACTGTAAACTGTGAAGCCAGAATCAAAACCTGGAACCCAGAGTTTTTGTTCTTTTATCCATTGCTATTTATGCTGATACTCACAGTTCCCAGTGATCTTTTGAGGCACACAGGGAGGGCTCTCTACATGCCGTTTGTACTCCTCACCCTGAAAAGTGAGCATGATTATTTCCATTTTGCAAGTGGGAAAACAGAAGTTTTCTTAAATATAAGATAAGTAAAATGAGTTGACTTGAAGGTGATAGTGGCATGAATCTTTCACCAGTTGAGCATGAATATAATGCATACCTGAGAAAGTGCAAGTAACCTTGCATTCTAGCAAGAGAAGGGAGGATGGAAAAAACAAAAGAGAAGAGATCTCTGAAGATCTGTCCACTGATATATCATCTGAGAACAAGGCCAGGCACTTAACAGATGGTCCATAAATACTGGATAATGCTAAGTGAATAAACAAATATTAAACATAATAAAAAGCCAATGATTTTTTAAATTTTGAGGGTTGCTGGGGGGAGGGGGTCGGGAAAGGTGGGTGGGGTAATGGACATTGGGGAGGGTATGTGCTATGGTTAGTGCTGTGAAGTGTGTAAACCTGGCGATTCACAGACATGTACCCCTGGGGATAAAAATATGTTTATAAAAAATAAAAATTAAAAAAAAAGTCATTTATATTACCAGTTTATCTCCATTAACATCTTATACTAGTCACCTTCTCTTTCTTAAAAGTAATTCTCATTGCTTTTATTTATTTATAGAAGAAAAAAAATTGGTAAAAACAAAGGGTATAAGAAAAATTACACTCTATACCTCAGAGATAATAATACATTCATCTTTTCAATCTAGAAAATCTCTCCTACCCTGGATTTCTGTGTTATCAACACTTACATGCTTCTGAAATAAAATAATCCCTAAATTTCTGATGTCCACAACTATCTTCTTCTGTATTCTTTCCATTGGTAGATTCATTCATTGTCACAATTTTCACTACACCCATAAGTCTCCAGTTTTAGTCTCCCCCTTTCCCCCAAGCTCTGGTTCATTATTTTGGTGCTTTCCATGTCAGCCTCAACGTCTTTCCTGCTGATCAGAAATGGAAGAAATTCTCTTCTCTTCTCCTGGCATGCTCATTTCAGTTAAAGACCTCACCAACTTCCCAGGCACTCCATCAAGAAACTTCTGTCATTAGTTACCTTCTCTCTTCTTGACTCAGCACATCCAATTAGTCACCAGATCCTGGGAATTATACTTCCTCATTTTGGTCCCTCTCTGTCCCTATCTGAGACTAGTGCAAACTTATACACTGTTGTTTGATCAACCATCTTGAAACTCAGCTGGTTTCACCTCTGTCCACTGTCCATGGTTTTACATCATTGGAAAATAGAGCACCCCAAGACTCTCATTACCTGACCTGAACTAATGTTTTACTAATTTCCTCCAACTGGCCTTTATACTATAGTACCAGCATTTCCAAGTTTTCAGGACATGCCTAACTCTTCTCTGCCTCTGTGTTTTGCTCATGCTGTTTCCTCAGCCAAGATGCTACCATTTTGCTCTTCTTCCTCCTGCAGTTTCTGAGCTGGGATAGAAAATGTGGGTACCATATATAAATATTGCCTCTGTGTGTACCCAAATACCCAGAACAGCAGTTACTGTCTATCCTCTGAGCCCCACAAAACTTTTTTTCATGTTTGCATGAAAATTTCAATTGTCACATCCAAAGTTGTATCACCATTTCAGATGAAAATACTGTGTCCAGCTTACTAGCTGTGAGTCCTTTAACATCCACACCTGGCAAATGTTGTGGAGGAGTCAAAGGAAGACCTAATACCTCAATCTGTGGCAGAATGTTTGTTTTTACCCATGTCTCCTCCTTTCCCTCCATTTCTGCCTTTCTGAAGGTGGTCTTTGGCAAGATTTAGTAGGTATTAACATAGTAATTCATCAAAATTATCCTATGAAAGGCAGAGTTTATCAGTGCAAGGACTAGTTTGAATAGTTCAGCATGGCAGAGTTGAGGATGAACATGAAGCTCAAGAGAAAATGGAAATCAAGAAGTTCTAAGGGAAACAAGGTCACTTCAGGTGCGGTCTGGTGACTGTGATGTCGTCAATTTAATTTTTACTGGTATGCACTGGTGGGGATTTCTCCCAAGGGTGGAAGAAGTCATCTACTGATATATTTCTCTCTTTTATAAAATTTCTTTTCAGAGTAACAGAATTCATACTTCTTTTAACTTTTTATTTTATTTTTATTAATTTCATTTCTTTTCAGCGTAACAGAATTCATAGTTTTACAACACACCCAGTGCTCCATGCAATGTGTGCCCTCCATAATAGCCACCACCTGGCTCCCCCAACCTCCAACACCCCACCCCTTCAAAACCCTCAGATTGTTTTTCAGAGTCCATAGTCTCTCATGGTTCATCTCCCCCCCAATTTCCCTCAACTCCCTTCTCCTCTCCATCTCCCCATGTCCTCCATGTTATTTGTTATGCTCCGCAAATAAGTGAAACCAAATGATAATTGACTCTCTCTGCTTGACTTATTTCACTCAGCATAATCTCTTCCAGTCCCGTCCATGTTGCTACAAAAGTTGTGTATTCACCCTTTCTGATGGAGGCATAATACTCCATAGTGTATATGGACCACATCTTCCTTATCGATTCGTCCGTGGAAGGGCATCTTGGCTCTTTCCACAGTTTGGTGACCGTGGCCATTGCCGCTATAAACATTGGGGTACAGATGGCCCTTCTTTTCACCACATCTGTATCTTTGGGGTAAATACTCAGTAGTGCAATTGCAGGGTCATAGGGAAGCTCTATTTTTAATTTCTTGAGGAATCTCCACACTGTTCTCCAAAGTGGCTGCACCAACTTGCATTCCCACCAACAGTGGAAGAGGGTTCCCCTTTCTCCACATCCTCTCCAAAACACGTTGTTTCCTGTCTTGCTAATTTTGGCCATTCTAACTGGTGTAAAGTGGTATCTCAATGTGGTTTTAATTTGAATCTCCCTGATGGCTAGTGATTATGAACATTTTTTCATGTGTCTGATAGCCATTTGTATGTCTTTATTGGAGAAGTATCTGTTCATATCTTCTGCCCATTTTTTGACATGATTATCTGTTTTGTGTGTGTTGCGTTTGAGAAGTTCTTTATAGATGCTGGATATCAACCTTTTGTCTGTACTGTCATTTGCAAATATCTTCTCCCATTCCGTGGGTTGCCTCTTTGTTTTGTTGACTGTCTCCTTTGCTGTGCAGAAGCTTTTGATCTTGATGAAGTCCCAAAAGTTCATTTTTGCTTTTGTTTCCTTTGCCTTTGGAGACATATCTTGAAAGAAGTTGCTGTGGCTGATATCAA